>CAUYON010050211.1:0-34987 GCA_963573935.1 Arctocebus calabarensis
CCCAGCTACTAGGGAGGCTGAGGCAAGAGAATCGCTTAAGCCCAAGAGCTGGAGGTTGCTGTGAGCAGTGTGACGCCACGGCACTCTACCCAGGGCGATAAAGTGAGACTCTGTCTCTACCAAAAAAAAAAAAAAAAAAGAATGAGCCAGAAGTGGTGGCACATCTGTAGTCCTAGGTACTTGTAAGGCTGGGGAAAGAAGATCCCTTGAGCCCAGGAGTTTGAGGTTGCAATAAACTATGATGACACCACCACAGTCAAGCCCAGGCAACAGAGCAAGCCTCTGTCTCAAACAAAACAAAACAAATTAAAAAAAAACCCCAAAATCCCACAGGCACAAATAAACAACAAAAAACTTTTGATATCTGGTAGAGGAAGTCCTCTTCTTTTCCAAGAATGTCTTGACTGTTCTTGTACAATTTCTGTTCCGGATGAACTTTTGAATTAGTTTTATTGTATATAACACCTAATGAATCTCCTTGAGCACTCTTGTTCATACCAGGCACTGGGTACTATGAACAGCCAAGCACTCACTCAGTCCTTTGGCTTGGGAGCTCACAAATTAGGTAATATGTGTCACGAAGCAAGGGGTGTAAGCACCAACAGGAATCTCTTGCTCGGGAGAAGATCCAGAGGTGTGAGGAGTTCAGATAGACTTTTAAGGGCTGCGACTTCCATCATTCCCTGCATTCCCTGGGGCTGGGGCAGTTGTGGGAGGCTCAACAGAGGAGGTGACCTTATACTGGACTTTGACAGATGAAGATGCTTGTTGGTGTAGAAGAGAAGAAATATTTTGAGTTGAGGAAGTCAGAGAAAGCTTCATGTAGAAGACACATTTCATTTGAAAGGTAACAGTTGGCTGAGTTCAGAAGATGGTATAAAGGGAGGGGTTGCCTGAGCTGGAAAAGTCGAAAAAAAGCTGAAAACATGTTGCCTTTTGAGTTGGAGGAATCAGAGAAGATTCCAGGAAGAGACAATTAAATAAAAAGGATTTTATTACAAAAGTAATATGAGGAGATGGCATTTGATCTGTCTGGGCTTTGAGGCAGAAAAGATGAGAGACACTATCAAGTTGAGGCAGTGACAGAAGAGGCGTCCCGGAGCAAATAGGAAACCTCCTGGCTTCCTGCCCACTCTGTAAGGGCCTAAGATGCAGGATCTAAGGTCCCACCGTGTGGTCTCTTGTTATTCGGAGATGGCTGCTTTGCAGCACCGGCTTCCCTGCGTGCGGTCGCCACCCAGAGGGCTCCGCCGTGAGGGCTGCGGCGCAAGTTTGCGGAGCCCGCAGAGCTGAATGCTTTATGTCGGAATTGACCAATGGGACGGCGACACTCGGTTGTCAGGGCTACAGAGAAGGCGACGGAGCGGGGGCGGGGCCTAGGCATCTGGGGCGGGGCTTGGGCGGGGCTTATATAAGCGGGCCGCGGGAGGAAGGCGGGGCGTGGGGTCGGTGGCTGCTGGGCGGGCGGGGCGCAGGCCGCGGGGCCCGAGCCGGGGGGAGCGAGCGAGCGGAGGTGCCGAGGATCCGATTCACTCGCTTGGGAGACCTATGGGCCGAAGCCGTGTAAATGCGTTTTAAGGCGAGTGTGGGGAGTGGCCTGGGGAGCCTTGGCGAGCGGTCGGCCTGGGCTCCGGTGCTGACCCGCCCCCTGGCTCCTCTTGCCTCCTCTCAGCAGGGGCCTCGGCTCCGCAACTGCCACTCCTCCTCGGGGTGTTGCACAAGTTTCGAGGTCACCGGCGACCCCCCCTAGCAGCACGCCTGGCTCTGGCCCCCGCGAAGGAGGACGGGGCTTGGTAAGGGGACCTGGTGGGAGGGACTTTGGCCATGCACTCGGGAGGGAGAGCCACAGTCTTCTGTGCTCTCCGGGGAGCCGGCAGCCCCCACCTACCACGTGGCGCCCCCGTGCACGCTTAGAATTGTAGCATGTCAGGGCCAGACCGGCTCCCATTTACAAACGGAGAAACTGAGGCCCCGAGAGGGGTTGGAGTGTAACCAAGGTCACAGAGCAGACTTGAACTTTAGCTCTTGCTCTCGGTCTGAGACCTCTTGACAAGATCACAAGCAACCTCTCTGGGTGGCTGTGGTCAGTCAGGCCTGGGGGGGCGCTCTGGAAACTTCCCCGCCCAAGCTTCTCAGATTTCCTGCACCCCTCTCTCATTCTTTCCCTTTTTCCTAAAACTCAGAATTTCAGGACTGGGAAAGATCTCCAAAACAACCCATCCATTTAACAGATGGGACATCTGAGGCTTGGACGGGCGCTGACATCTGGGCTTACAATGCTTTGTCCCAGTCTAGAGTCCAGGATTAATGACCTTCTCCACACTTGCCAGTGAACCCAAGCTCCCAGGCTTGTGCTGGAGGATGGGCCTGGGGAGGTGAGGGGTGCAGCAGATCCGGCGGCCAGCGGTCCCCTTCGTCTCCCCCGCAGTGTGTTGCATACTTTGTAAGCGGCGGCTGCAGCAGCGGCTCCATCCAGCCCACCAGCTCCTCCTCCGAGGCATGGCTGGCTACCTGAGTGAATCGGACTTTGTGATGGTGGAGGAGGGCTTCAGCACCCGAGATCTGCTGGAGGAGCTCACTTTGGGGGCCTCACAGGCCACCACGGTGAGGGTCTGGGAGTGTGGGTGGATCCCTTGCCCCTGTGCAGGCCCAGCTGCCTCCTCTTACACTTTTCACTTATTTGGTATGAAGTCCTTGTTGTTTCCAAGAGACAGCCTCATTTTATGCCCAGTTCCTGGTTCTTGCCCCCACACCTGCCTCTGCTATGTTCTCTGCCTTGATGAATGGCACCACCATCATCTACCCAGCATTCCAGGTCAGAAGCCTTGGAGTCCCGGCCTCCTGCCCCCTCTCCCTCACCTCCTACATTTAGGCTCACCTCGATCTGTGAATTCTGCCTCCATATATGAGCTTCCTGTGTGCTCATGTAGAGCCTCACTTTGTAGTTCAATCTTCATCTCTGTAAAGGCCCCCACCTCCTCCAACTCTGTTACAATCCTGCTCAAAATCGGAATTCTTTGGCAATTCCCCATTGCCTGCGGGACCAAGTAGGAACTTCCCTGCCTCCATAGCTCCATTTCCAGCTTCTTGCACAGTTTGGATGATGCTCCACCAGAGCTGAACTACCCTATGCAAATTTCCCAATGATCTCAGTGCCACATGCTCTATTATCATGCCTTTGTCCACGCTCTTCTCTCTGCCTGGAACATTATTGTCTCAACTTTTCCTTATTTCTAGTTGTTCCTTACTTTTTATCAGTGTTGCCTTTTCCTGATTGCCCCAGGCAGATTTTGAATTTTCTTTCTCCTTGCCCCTCTTGCTGTACTTTGTAGAAACGCCCATCTAGCTTTTCCTGTATGCACTTGAAATTACTTGAGGAGATCATTCTCTTCCAGACCCAAACCCTTTCAAGACTAGAGCCTTGTTTGGTCATCTCTGTTCCTTAGAGTGATGTTTGGCACCAAGTGGGCATCAGTAAAAAATGGTGCATAAGAGGGAAACTGAGTCCCAGGGAAGTTTAAGCAATATGGCCTCACCCACAGGCCCATACATGTTCGCCTTTCAGCAAATCTGATGTCCAGTTGTCCTCAGGCATAGGTTGCAGCAACAGTGGGACTTTTGTAAGGCTTCATTGAGCACCGGTATGTGACAGGAGGGGGCTGTAGACCATAGCTTCTGCCTCAAGGACTTTCTCCTTTTCTGGACTGGACAGATGTATATATAGTGATTATACTTTGGAGGCACAGGTAAATTTTTCCTAAGGGAAGGTGGCTTTTGAGCTGAAATGTGACAGTAGATTAGGATTTTGCCAGACACAGTGGGGGAAGGGTATTTTATATAGAGGGCATAGTGGGAGCGAGCAAAAGCATGGGGTGGGGGGTGGGGGGAAGGATCCAGACTACAGCTGGAGTCTCAAGGGGAGAGACTGGAGCTGGGACACAGCACCTTGGATGCCAAGCCAAGGAATTTGCCCTCTGTTCTAGAGGCCTGGGGAACACCGGCAATTTTATAGCCAGGTAGCTCTGTGGCCACAGCTGAGCTGGGGCAGGCACTTGGAAGGTCAGGGGGACTTTATGCACAGGAAGGGAGCCGGGTGGGGTCTCACATTCATCAACCTCTTGTAACACAGGGCAAGGTTGCTGCCTTCTTCGTGGCAGACCTGGGTGCAGTCGTGAGGAAGCACTTCTGCTTTCTGAAGTGCCTGCCTCGAGTCCGGCCCTTTTATGCTGTCAAGTGCAACAGCAGCCCGGGAGTGCTGAAGGTCCTGGCTGAGCTGGGACTGGGCTTCAGCTGTGCCAACAAGGTGAGCCCCTGCCCCTACTGTACACTGACCCTTGATGCCTACTGAACACATGTGGCTGGACTGGTGTAGGGTGGGGTCTAGGAGCAGGAGTGACCTGCAGCTGGCCCCCGGCTGGGACAGCCACCTCTTCAGGAGAGGGCTCAAGGGATGAGGGAGGTAGAAAGGAGCCTGGAATTTGTCAGCTTTGAAGTTCCAGATTGGAAACTTATGTGTTACTGGGTAGATGGGTCCCCCTTTAATTAAAAGAAAACAGAACACTTTCATATTGTTGGTTTTATTATTTTTTTCTTTTATAATCTTAATATTGTATGACTGCGCATTTTCCTAACCTTTTTAAGAGTTTTGTTGATGCTGCCAATTCTGTCTTTCTAATCTGATTTCTGCTGTTGTCTTAATTCCCTCCTGCTCTCTTTGGGTTAACTTTGCTTATATACCATCCTTCAGCATTCACTGAACTCCTACAATATCACTGTGCTAGAAGGAATTGGCAATACAGCCTTGATCAGGGCGGATGCTGTTGCCCTGGAGTTGAATGCTTAGCCCATCAATGTCATTCTGTTCTTACTAGATAAAAGCCTTTAAGATAGAAAGTTTCCTCAGAGTGGAGCTTTGAACCTATTTCATTTATTCACTCAGCAAATATTTATTAAGTACTTCCTCTCGGGTCAAGTACTATTCTAAGTGGTGATGTAGCAGGGAACAAAATAAAACAACAACGCTCTTCCTCCATGGAGGTTGCTTTCAAAAAAATAAACAAATTAAACACTGAAAATACATAGTATTTTAGATGTGGTAAGTTCTGAGGGAAAAAGGCAGGAAAGGGAAGTAGGAAATGTTGAGAGAGAGGATTATAGTTTGGCCAGGGAAGGCTTCACTGAGATTTTAATACAGACCTGAAGGGGCCAAGAGATCAAGCCAGGTTAATAACCAAGGGAAGAGCATTCCAGGCAGAGGGAACAGTAAGTGCAAAGGCCCTGAGGTTGGAGCAAGCCTGGTGGGTGTTAGTTTGTGATATTGTCATTATCATCATTTTCTTGGGTGTTTTGAAGGGAATCCCTTTTAAATCTTCATCAGCAATATGGCTGGATGTTGTGAGAGGGTTCTAGAAAAGGTTCCTGGAGGAGAAAGGAGGAGAGCTAGTCAGGACACATGACAAGGCTGGAGTCATTCCAGGTGGAGGAGAGGTGCGCACTGAGGGGATGGTCAGAAGGAGCAGATGAAGCAGTAAAGGGACCAAATGTCGACATCACAGTGGAGGAGACACTCCCTCTTGTCTTTGCGTTCTTGCTCTGCACACCTCATTATGTGCATGTCTTACATAAAGCCCTGTGAGGTACATGGGGGAAACATTGCCACTTTACGGTCGAGGAACCCGAGGGTCCATCTGCATGAGGCTGTGGATAGCAGAGCCAGGATCCTCACCTCTTTGCTGCTCCTGCAGCAGGCCTGGTCTCCATGTGGGTGAGAAGGATCCTGCTCCTTCTCGATGCCCTGGGTCTAGGGGTGAAAAACAGGACCACCCCTACCCCCACTAGAGTCCTCTGCTTCAGAAAACCTGGGAGGGAGGTCCATGACCCCCTAGTCTTGGGGGCTGACCTCCCAGGGCAGAGTTGTGGGGTGTCAGGGCTCAGGAAGACCTTGAAGACAGAGGACTGGAGAGATACCTACTGTTGTCTGAGTGCATCAGTCATGCCAGGTGCTTTGCCAAGTGTGTTCCATACATGAGCTCATTTTATGTAAGGTAATTATTTTTCCTGGAATTCTGACAACAGCCTGGTGAGGGCACATCTGACAAATAAGGAAAGGAAGCACAGACGTGGTGCACCAGGGTCTTCCTGGGGGGTGAGTCTGGTCTCACCCTCTATCGCTTCTGTAGGCTTTTCCATTCCTCCCAGAGGCAGGTGTCTGAGCTGGGACTCCCAGGTGAATGTGAATGCCCTCAGCTAATTGCAGGGGCAGACAGCCTAAACCCCTTCCCTGGGGGGGATCAAGCAGATCCTCCAGTGTTCTTATGGAGAGGTGGCTCCCAGCACCGATAGCTTTTCTCAGAAGGTCGAGGCTGCTCTCTTCTGGTCAGCCATAGTGGGCAGCCATGCCTAACAGCATCCTGCCTTAGAGCACACTGAAGTAGGTCCCAACACGAGCTAGGGCTGGAGGTACAGACAGGTGCATGTTGGACAGCACCATAGCCAGGGGCACAGGCCACCTAACCACCTTTCCAGGGACCTTGTGTCATCCCCCTGTCCCTTCCCTTCCTCTTTGTCTTCCTCAACATCCTTCCATCTTAAAAAGCTTCCCCTGGATACCACATCCTAACTTCCAGCACAATCCCTCTCTCCCACTTCATGGCTAAACTCAACAGCATAGTCTACACTTGCCTGTCTGCCCTCATTATCTCCTTCCCTCTGCACTTGTTCTTGAAGCCATTGCTTCCCTGCCTCCACTTCTGCTCCAAAGAATTTCCTCTTACTAAGGTCCCCAGTGATCTTCAGGATCCAACGAGCACTTTACTTTAAACATGAATTATGAATTATTCAAATAATACATTGATCCATTCACCCAAAAAGAAAATAAGGCATCAGCTTTATGTCTCCAGAGATAATGGGGAGAATTCTAGAGTACCTTATATAGTATTTAAAAAATACTTACATAAATGATCCACAGATGATATATAAAACATTTGATGATTTTGTAACAGAATATAAAAGACATTTATGTGGCATGTACAGTTTCACAGTAGCTTTAAACTCAGCAGATTTTGAAGATCTGTCTGTGTTGATGCAAGGAGACCTAGTCTGGGGGACACTTCATACCTCTTATTATCTGACCCCTCAGCAACATTCAGCACAGCAACATATTCATTTTAAACCTTTTTTTGCAGTTTTTGGCTGGGGCCGGGTTTGAACCCGCCATCTCCGGTATATGGGGTTGGCGCCCTACTCCTTTGAGCCACAGGTGCCGCCCAGCAACATACTCTTTTTAAAAAATACTCAGCAATAACATACATTCCTACTTTTAAAGTCTTTGAAAGTATATAAGATGAAAGCCAATGCTGGTCTACCTGCTACACCCCCATCGGGCACTTGTGACAGTTGAGACAGCTCCTTCCATCCTGATGCATGATGAAGGCAAGGTTTGCCTTTACAGGAATGACACAATCAGCCTGTTTTCTCCCTCTACTGGAGACGTTCTCCCTCCTCACCTCCACAGGTCCTGGGCGCCGGCTCTTCCCGCCTTCTACTGCTCTGTAAATGGTAGCATTCCTCTGGATTCTATCTTAGGCCTCCCTCTCTTGTAAATCTCTTTCTTATTAGGGAATTTCATCTCCCCATGGCTTTAAATACCATCAATATGCTGCCACCTCCCACGAGTTAATCTCCAGCCCAGACCTGTATACCCAGTTGACGTGACACCAGAAGATGCTTGGAACCCAGGGTATTCAAATGCACACCTGCTCTCCCCTTCCCTCATGAAGGGCCCCTCCATCTGCTAGATGTGGGGGTGCCCTTCAACATCCTCTCTCCTCATCCCCACATGCAATCCACCACCCAGCTTGCCAGCCCTGCCTCCAGAACTCATCTCCTTACCTTTCTAGAGCTGGCTGTGTCATCTTTCCCAGGATGATTGTGACAGCCACCAACTGGTGACCAGAGTCCTCTCGGGCACTCCTTTGGGTAGCCAGATAGGTGTGTAGACCTTGTATTTAAAATGTAAATCTGGCCATGTTGTTTCCCTTGCTGAAACCCTTGCACTCTTTTCCATCCCATGCAGCCTTCCTGGTTTCCTGGGTGGCTCTGCCCCCACCCCCCAGCCCCCGGTCTCATCTTCCCCACTGCACTAACCCTGCTCCAGCGACTCAGCAATCTCTGTTCCCTGGTCAGGCTGAGCAACTTCTGGCCTCAGGACCTCTGCACAGGCTGCTGTCTCTCCTGGGAATAGTCTTACATTCTTTCTTCCCCCCTTGGCCCTATGGGCCTCAGCTAAATTTCTGAGCCTGATGGTTAGAAAGGCTGTCCTTTGTCCCTCACTCCCAGGTCTCCTTGGCCCATGTCCTCTTGCAACCTGTGTTTTTTTCTTCATGGCTTGTAACCATTTGTAATTCCAACATTATTCAGTGTTCATTTGGGACTGCCTGTCTTACCCACCAGCCTAAAAGCTCCAGGGGGTCAGAGACCCTGTCTGCTTTAGTCACCACTTCTTTTCACTAACATCTACCCCAGACCCTGGCAACCCAATAGATGCTCAAGTGATGCCTGTCAGCACAGCACTGAGGTTGTATCTCTATGGGAGCACTGCAGTAAAGAGCCTGACAGAATCCCAAGCTGTGCTACTTAGAAGCTGTGTGACTTGGGGCAAGTAACTTAACCTCTCTGAGCCTTTGTTTCCTACCTCACTGTCATGAAGATTAAATGAGAACGTATATAAAATATTGAACACAGTGGCCAGCATAGGATAAGCCTTCAGTGACTGGCTGCACTTATTTAGTTAAATCACAGGTCTCCCAACATGCTACCATTGTTTCTTCCTGTTGCCTCATGTGGGGCAGCAAGGAGCAAAACTACATTTTCACATTCACTCAAATTTGGAGTGAGGGCACATCTGCCTCCGGGAAGCCAGCTGTGATGGCAGCAAGTTCCACTCCGCGTGGCTCCATTACCACAGCTGGGTGGACCTCTCTGGACTTAATTTCATCCTTCATAAAATGTGGCCAATATGTATCATAGTTATAGAGATTATATGAAATGATGCATAAAAATAGCTAATGCTGAAAAGTGTCTAAATTAAAATTAGAGTCTTATTACAAACTCAGGATGGCTAAAAATGGCTCTTAAGTCTTCTACCATCTTCCCAAACTGGCTCTCTCGTGACTTTTTTTCCTTATTCACAGAGAGTCAGACTTGAATTTGAAAGTTGGTTCTCCATCTACTTGCTCTTTGAGCATCAGGTTCCTGATATGTAGAATAGAGCTAATAGCCAACTGAATGGGGTATTATAAAGATTTAATAAAATCATGAATCTAAATCAGGAGTTGGCAGGCTGGGTGCAGTGGCTCATGCCTGTAATCCTAGCACTTTGGGAGGCTGAGGCAAGAGGATCTCTAGAGGCCAGGAGTTCAAGACCTGTCTTAGCAATGACATAGGGCAACCCCCCTCCCTGTAAAATATTGAAATTGTCATCAATGCAGCAATCAGGTGGATCCATGCTCTGTAAAGGTGAGCAAGAGGAGGCTCAGAGGGGAGCGGGGTGAGCCAGAATACCCAGCACAGGTCCACACCCAGAGTAGGCCTTGGGAGTTGGGTCATCCCTGTTGGGTCATCCTTGATCTGGTAGACTTTCTAATATATCACTAATATTCTTATTTCTTTATTTATTGAGTTGGCAGATAAAAATTGTATATATTTATGGTGTGCAACATGATGTTTTGGTATACGTATACATTTGGAATGGTTAAATCAAGCTAATTGACATACTCATTAATTCATTTGTCTTTTTTTGTGTGTGTGTGACACAGAGTCTCACTGCGTTGCCCTGGGTAGAGTGTCATGGCATCACAGCTCACAGCAACCTCAATTGGGCTTAAGCAATTCTCTTACCTCAGCCTCCCAAGTAGCTGGGACAAGAGGCACCCACCACAACCCCTGGCTGTTTTTTGGTTGCAGTTGTCGTTGTTGCTTAGCCCAGCTGGGTTTGAACCCACTACCCTAGGTGTATTTGGCCAGCGTCCTGCCAACTGAACTACGTGTGCTGCCTCACATATCTTTTGCATGTGTGTGTATGTGTGTGTGTGTGAGGAGAACGCCTAAAACCTCTTCTCTTAGCAATTTCCAAGTATACAATTTACATCATTAGCAACTGTAGTCACTAGGATGTACCATAGATCTATCTCCTGAACTTAACCCTCCTCACTAAAACTTTGTGTCCTTCAACCATCATCTTCCCTCTTTCCCCTTCTCCAGCCCCAGGTAACCACCATCCTACTCTCTGCTTCTCTAGGTTCGAAGTATTTAGATGCCATATATAAGTGTCTTTCTGTGCCTTTCACTTAACGTAATGCCCTCCAGGTCCATCCATGTTTTCACAAATGACAGGATTTCCCTTTTTTAAAGGTGGGATAATATTTCATTGTGTGTATACCGCATTTTCTTTATTCATTCATCTTGGCTCTTGTCAATAATGGTGCAGTGAACATGGCGGTGCAGATATCTCTTCTCCACACTGATTTCATTTCCTTTGGACATATACCCAGTATGGGATTGCTGGATCATGTGGTAGTTCTATTTTTAGTTTTTTGAGGAGCCTCCATAATGTTCTCCAAGTAATATTCTTTAAACATTTAAATCTCTGAGGAAAATGTTTCAGAAGTCTGTTGTCAGGGCTACCATGAGCCCATGTAGTGCCTTCATGTGAATTAGAAAATGTTGCCCTTCCTTACAACACTTAATTGTTATAATCAATATACTGATTTTGTTAGAACGAGAGGCAGGGTTTATTCAGCAGAGGCCCTGGTGCCTACTCACCACCACCTTTGGGACCCCATAGGCAGAGATGGAGTTGGTCCAGCGTATTGGTGTCCCTGCCAGTAAGATCATCTACACCAACCCCTGTAAGCAAATTGTACAGATCAAGTATGCTGCCAAGCATGGGATCCGGCTGCTGAGCTTTGACAATGAGATGGAGCTGGCAAAAGTGGTCAAGAGCCACCCCAGTGCCAAGTAAGCTGAGAAATACTCACGTGGGGAGGCTGGGCTGGCGGATGAGGGTGGGGCTGGGTCAGAGGATCCTATCATGAACCCAGCCACAGTCTCAAGAGGTCGGGGTAGGCCCTCCTGGACTAGTCCCAGGATGTTGAGGCCTGACTGGAACAAAGGCAGAAATACCTGGTTTAAGCCCCAGGCAAAGGGACGTCTATGGTATGATGGAGGCCAAAGTCACAGGCTTGGGAGAGCCATGAAAATAGTTGCATTTGAAGTGTTCCTTGAGAAAGGAATAGAATTGGAGGAGGGACATAAATAATGACCTGTGTAAACCAACACAGGGATATTGGAAATAGCAGGGGATGTTTGAGGGACAGGCAGAAATTTGGTGTGGCTAGAAAGTGTCATGTGTAAGGAGTGACGGAGACAGTGAATGACACTGGTCAGGGGGCAGGAACATTGGAAGAGGTCAGGGCTGGATGTTTTTCTCTAGGTGTGGCTTCTATGCAGTTACTGGACACCATGAGAATTTCAGGGAGGGACCTTGGGGTGAATAGGAGGCCGGGTGGTGGGCCACTCAGGTTCACCCAAAGCAGCTTCAATCATGATATTGGTGTTTTCCTTAAGACTTCATTTAAAAATGATTCCTCTAATACACAAAGAGTTGAAAACTTTGACAGGTATATAGGCTGATTTGGAGGGATTGGAGCTGCCCAGGGGAGAGTTGGTGAGGTCCAGACCAGGGCAGGGGCTACAGGGATGGGCTTAGGGCTGTTTAGGGAATGGATTGGACAGGACTTGGAGGTTGATTGACTGTGCAGGGAGAGGAGGGGGCTGGGGAACTGTGGATTTGGTGGCTCTGGGGCATGCAGTTCATAGCCCTTGATTCAGAGAGGATGGGGTTGGTGCAGGGAGGCAGGTTCATCCAGGAGAGGTGCACTGCATGTCTCATCAGGATGGTTCTGAGCATTGCCACGGATGACTCCCACTCCCTGAGCCGCCTGAGCCTGAAGTTTGGAGCGTCGCTGAAATCCTGCAGACACCTGCTTGAAAATGCTAAGAGGAGCCACATGGAGGTGGTGGGTGTGAGGTGAGCTCTCGGAACACCTGTCATTTCCACCCACGGCAGGCCCACTGCCTGTTTCCCGGGAATTAATCAGTTCTGTATGAGCCCTTCCCCAGGGCCTCCAATTGGGCCTGTAATTCTGCCATTTGAGAATTTCCTCTTCTTGGAAAAAAAGTTTTGAAGGGCCCCTAGCCCCACAGTCCCCTGCAGGTCTTATCCCAAGAAGTTCTACCCAGGGACCTGGCTTCCAGGGTGTTTTCCCAGCCTGTAGGACAAAAGTTATGTTGCTATGCCCTTGATGTGCCTCTTTTCTTGAGGGATTTTGGAAGAATAATAGTAATCTAATATGTAGCTTCACTTTTTCTCTATTCAGGATGTGTCCGGCACTGTGCCAAGTGTTTCATTTATGCTGTCTCATTGCCTTGTGTGGCATGGGTCCTAACCCACACATTGTAAGGCAGGCTGAGTAGTTTGCTAAGGCCTCACTGTGGACGGAGAGGCCTGGCCAACTTTTGGGCCCTGGCTCTCATTCTAGAAGGCTCATCTTCAGAGGCAGCATGAAGGGGTGGGAGAGGCACCATGTACTGAGAGACCTTGGATCTAGCCTCCTGTCCACTCCTCATTGGCCATGTGGCCCTTGAAAATCCACTTAAAAGTGTAGATCCTCAGTTACTGCATCTGTAAAATGGGCACAGTGTGCCATGTGCCTGCCCAAGGTCACTCCTGGCAGTGGCTGAGGTGGTAGCACCTGGGGTCCTGCGTGTAAGCTAAGGCTTTTCCTCCCTTCCCAGTTTTCATATTGGCAGTGGCTGTCCAGACCCTCAAGCGTACGCTCAGTCCATCGCAGATGCCCGGCTTGTGTTTGAAATGGGCACCGAGCTGGGCCACAGGATGCACATCCTGGACCTTGGTGGTGGCTTCCCTGGCATGGAGGGGGACAAAGTGAGATTCGAAGAGGTAACTCTGGAGTCAGGAGTATTGTGCTTCGTGAGTGTGTGTGTGTGTGGGAGGGTAAGGGGTATGGGATGTGATGCTGATAGGATGCCCACTGGGAATGGATCCTATGTACCACGTGTCCTGCTTGGCCCTTTCCCTCCCCTGTGGTTGAGCAGGCTGAGGCTCACAGCAGCTACATCACTTCCTGAGTCCGCAGCAGAGACGGCTGCACACCTGGCTTGATTTGAGGCTCTCCCAAGATATATTTGCATAAGTCATAAGGTCCTTTAAGGGTCTGAGTCTATTCACCCTCCGGTGGGCTTATGAAAAATCAGGTGGAAAGGAAGGGGAAGGAAAAACGAACGTGGGTCTACTCCCAATTCATTCCTTCCATTCTGTGTCCTTCCCACCTTGAGAGATGAAGTCATGAAAAAAATGTGCCCCAGCAATTCCCACTCAAACCACTAGAGGCCGCTTCTCCGCAGAAAGAGCCTTTTGGAATAGTCTCATCTAGGAATTGACCCTAAGGAAATAATTCGAGATGGACACAACAATTTGTCTCAAAGATGGTTGTTGTGACTTTGTTCACGACAGAAGTCCAGTGGCTTCCCTGAGTCCACCTGAGTCTACTCAGGATTATGATACATTCTTGTGATGGAAACACTCAGGTGGGGAAGTCAATCTATTGAGTACAACAGTTTATAAAAACATATATGGAAACTTACTGTGTTTATGATAAAAACAGTGTTTGTTTGTCTCAAAAATAATTAAAAGAGTTGCTCCAAATAGTTAACAAAGATTAGGTTCATCTAGGTGACAGAATTAGTGATCACTTTTAGGTCCTTTTTCCTTTTCTATATTTTCTGAATTTTCTGTTAAAAAATGTATTACAGTTGACTCTTGAACACTATGGGACTTAGGGGCACCCATCCCCAACACAACCAAAAATCTGCATATAACTTTTGCTCCCCGAAGCCTTGACTACTAGTAGCTTACTGTTAACTAGAAGCCTTACCAATAACATAAGCAGTTGATTAACACAAATTTTATGTTGTATGTATTATATATTGTATTCTCACAATAAATTAGAGAAAAGAAAATAGTAAGAAAGTCATAAGGAAGAGAAAATACATTTACAGTTCATTAAGTTGAAGTGGATCATCAAAGAGGTCTTCATCCTGGTCACCTTCACACCTAGTCTGAGGAGGAGGAAGAAGAGGAGGGGTTGATTTTGCTGTCTCGGGTGGCAGAGGTGGAAAAAAATCTGTGTATAAGTGCATAGACTTACACAGTACAAAGTTGTGTTGTTCAAGGGTCAATTGTATTAACAAATTGGTTGTTTATGAAAGAAAGATCTGGGCCAGGTGCGGTGGCTCATTCCTGTAATCCTAGCACTCTGGGAGGCTGAGGCAGGAGCATTGCTTGAGCTCAGGAGTTTGAGACAACCTGACAAGAGTGAGACCCTGTCTCTAAAAAAGTAGCCAGGTGTTGTGGCAGGGGCCTGTAGTTCCAGCTACTAGGGAGGCTGACGCTGGAGGATCACAGGAGCCCAGGAGTTTGAGGTTGCTGTGAGCTATGACGCCACAGCACTCTGCCAAAGGTAACAAAGTGAGACGCTGTCTTAAAAAAAAAAAAAAAAAGAAAGCTCTATATGAAGGCTTCTGGAATCTCAGTACCCAGTGTGATATGAAGCGTGCCTCTTCACACTGCGGGGGCACTGAGGAGGGTGATGTACACAAACACGAGGCTCTTCACTCAGCTCTGCCTCCCTCCTACCTTCTCGGTCAGTTGTCTGCAGTTACCAGCTGGGCCTTTAGCAGCTGCCTAGTCCTTCTTCCTGAAATCAAAGACACTTTTAAGATAGACTTGGAGCTATAGCAAGTCTTCAGCATAATCCCTGCATTTCAGACACATAATTGTCCCCCATTCCCCTCCCACCAGATTGCTTCTGTGATCAACTCAGCCTTGGACCTGTACTTCCCAGAGGGCTGTGGCGTGGACATCCTTGCCGAGCTGGGGCGCTACTATGTGACCTCAGCCTTCACTGTGGCAGTCAGCATTGTTGCCAAGAAGGAGGTTCTTCTGGATCAGCCTGGCAGGGAGGGTAGGTACCAGATGAGGAGCAGACCCATCTCCCCTGAAGCTGGGGACAGTTGCAGGCTGACTAGGGTCTGGTTTTAGATTCAGTAGCAGGGAGTGACAGAAGCTGGAGAGTGGGTCTTTGCTTTAGGGAGACTTAAAATCAAATCCCCTCACCCCAAGACACTTAATTCGAATCTGTTTGCCTAGGTGTGTTCATATTTTGTGATGGTTGAGATTAAAAAAAACTGTAGGGGGAATAGATACTTTATTGACCCCATTTTACAGATGAGGAAACTGAAAACCAAAGAGAATACAAGTTAATTACTTACTACCTAGTAAGAAGTAAAAGCTGCATTTGACCCCATGTGTGTCTCCAAAGTACAGGCTCTATTCACCCTTCTGCTCCTCATAAGGTAATGAAAATCATTAATGACAACTTATGGTTGTTTAAGTCCCATAGGCGGGGAGAGGTTGAGGTCATACGGCTGATAAAGTGCAGTGCTGGGATTCAAGTTCAAGTCCGGCTGACTTGGCTTAGAGCTTCTGGGCCCACACTGCCAACATCAGAACTCTTCCCTGCCTTTCCAGGTAGATCAGTGCTGCCAGCATCCCTGTGAGTGACAGGTGTGAGGGACTCTGATCTTGGGGCTTTACTCTCTGTCCCAGGACCCTCAGGCAGGAGGGACTCAGGACTGCGTGCCACTCTCCAGAGATAACTCATGTGGAGGGGTGGTGGGCTCAGGAAGAGTGTCCTCCGTGCACATGTGTGTGGTGTGTGTATGTGTGTGGGGAATGGCATTCTTTTGACTTCCTTTATAGACCTGGGGGATCGTCCCATCTAGTCCAGCCAGGAGACCTGACTTCTCATTCCAGCTCATCCAGTGCCCTATCATGTTCCTTTGAGCAAGTGGCTATTGGGGTCTTGACTTTGGGTGGGCTGCTCTTCTGCCTTTGCTGGGGCATCTAGGGGCTCAGATGCAGGCAGGGGAGTGTGTTTTGGGCAGGGTTGCTCAGAGGCAGCGTGAGTGTTCCTAACATGGTAGCGAACCCATGTCATCAGCAGGATGACTGTTGGTGGCTCCTGCTGCAGGGCCCACCCCACGGCTGAGAAGGGGACAGCCCTTTTGCTTCATAGGCCTGTCACCCTTGCTGAGCTCACCATCCCTCCTCCTCACACTGCTGCTTGTGCTACCCTGACCCGTCCCCTCCCTGCAGAGGAAAACGGTTCTGCCCCCAAGACCATCGTGTACCACCTTGATGAGGGCGTGTATGGGATCTTCAACTCAGTCCTGTTTGATGACATCTGCCCGACCCCCACCCTGCAGAAGGTGAGCCTACCCGACATGGGTCTATTTTTAATTGTGTTTATTTCAATAACATTTGCTGTATTTTTATTTAACTTTTAAACAGCAAAACACCTTCCTTATAGAACCACAAGTATGAAGAAGGTTATCTCCCATAATCTCACTACCCAGAGATAGGCTCTTGAACGTTATATTTCTTTTCATTCTTTAAAAAATGTATTTTTCTTTTTTTGAGACAGAGTCTCACTCTCTCACCCTTGGTAGAGTGCCACGGTGTCATAGCTCACAGCAACCTCAAACCCTTGGGCTCAAGCAATCCTTTTGCCTTAGTTTTTCATTTTTTAAGTCTCACTTTTGCTCTGGCTGGTCTTAAACTCCTGAGCTCAAGCAATCCACCTGCCTCGGCCTCCCAGAATATTAGGATTATGGGCATAAGCCACCGTGCCTGGCCATATGATGATTTTTTTTTTCATAAAGTTGGGATCATACTGTTTTGTAACCTGCTTTTTTTCATTTATATTGGGTGTAGCTATTTCCGTACCATTAACTAATTTTCAGCAACTTGCTTTTTGATGACTATGTAGTATTTTAACTGATCTAACGCTAGATCAGTTAGAGTGGTTGGTCATTTGGTTTCCTGTTTCTGAGCAGGGTGTATATGTTGATATGCATCTCTGATTACTGCTCTGGGGCAAATTCCTAGAAGTAAAAACAAACTGCTCACCTGCAATGAGGTTTTGTACATTAACAGGAATAGGAACAGATAAAACATTTCCTCCTAGGAATGGGACCCAGCCCAGGGCCTCCAGCAGCTTTAAAGGACATCTTTAAGAGGAGAAAGAAACCCAGATGTGCCTCTGTATTTCTCCATCTCTGCCTCTTTGTGTGGCTTTTCTTGCTGGAAGGAAACTTTCTTCAAAGTGCCTAGCCGGCACCTAGACCAGTGGTTTTCAACCGTTTTTATCTCGTGGCTCACTTGAACCTATAATTAAACTTCCTCAGCACACTTAAATTATGTTGATCAAAAAAGAGTTAAAAAAAAAAAAAAGAATATACTTAACTGTGCTTTGAACTTCTTCTGAAAATAATTTAAGTAATGATCTTTAAAAATGTCTGCGGCACACCTGAGATCCTCTCACGGCACACCGGTGCGCCACCACGCTGGTTGAAAACCTCTGACCTAGCTGGACCCTTGTGAGTGCTCAGTATGTTCTTTCCTTCCCTTCCCATCCCGCCCAGTTTTCCAAAACCTGATCAGATGGGTCTGGAAAGTTAGCTCCTCTTCGTGGCCCTGCCTGCCCCTTATGGGAACCCGTGCCCTCCCCCAGGCGCCCAGGACACCTTGCAGGCCTCATTCCACAGTGAGGTGTGGTTACACCTGCCAGGCTGAGTAAACCTCCCTGATGTGCTGAGAAGTTCAGTTTTCTGCTCTGACACGCTTGCATGGCCTGCATTCTCATGGGCCACACGTCCTACGGTGTGGAGAAGGGACCGGGCTGGCCTGTGCCAGCCAAGCCCAGGTTTCAGAGCAATGGCAGCTGCTTCGTGCTTCCTTCCCCACTTCCTGGGGCCTGCCTTATCTCCCCCACTCTTCATGCCCTTCCTTGGTCACTCAAAAGAAGAGGACTGTGGGCCCAGCCCACCGCCAACTCAGGCGCACAGGGTCTGTTCTCCGCCTTCCCTCCAGTTAGCATCCTGACTGGGCACCAGCATGTTCCTCTAGGATGATGCTGTGGTTTCCCCCTCTAGGCTGTCAACCACCTTCCGAGTCTGGCAACCTACATGGGTCCAGGGTGGGGCCCATCATCTGGTGGTGGAGACAGACATTGCATAAATGACAACAGAATAATAAGTTAGCTCCAGTTGCGCTGGGAGTACGTGTCAGAGGGACTCAGCCTGGCGGGGGTATTTGTACCTTTTTCCCCAAGGAAGGTTCCCCGCACAAGCGGTTATGGTAGCTTTGCATCCCTGCTCTTCCCTCCCAGGGACTTTGTTTTTAAGATCTCAGGTATAAAAAGTTGTACTAAACATAATCCTTAGCTCAAGGGATACTTCTTAACATTACACCACACTTGGTTCTTTTTTGTTTGTATTTTTTTTAAATCAACAAATATTTGAGTGCCCTCAATACAGAAAGCATCATTGCTGAGGCCTGCAGAGGATAGTAGGTGAGTAAGAATTATTAGTGTTTTGGAAATACAGTTCTGGTGGATATAAACATGTGTGTTTGTGTGCGTGCGTGTGTGTGTGTGCGTGAGAGAGAGAGAGAGATCAGTATACAAGCTACAATCATGTCATAAGAAAAGTTCCAAACAAAAATGTTGAGAATTTTTTTCAAGAATATTTTAGTACTGTAGGTATTTCTAAAAGATAAAGACTTTGAAAACAACTAAAACTCCACTATCAAATTAAAAAATTAACAATTCCATAGCATTCCCCATCATCGGTACTCAGATATCCCCTGTTATCTCATAAGTGATTTTTATATTTGATTTGCTGAAATCAGGAGCCAAAAAAGGCCCACAAAGTACACTTAGTTGGCATGTCTCTATTAAGCTACTGGTTTCCCCACCCTCTTTTTAATTTTTTTTTTTGTAACTTATTTGTTGATGAAACGGAATTGTTTGTCCTGTGGAGTTACATGCATCCTAAATTTTCCTGATTGGGAAATTTCCTTTTGGTGCTCTAGAACACGTTTCTCTGTGCCCAGTATATCTTTTTGAAATTTAGTAGGTTTGGTAATTTGAATAGATTCTCAGTTCCGGAATAAAAATACTCCTTGGGAGGTGTTCTCAATGCTTTCTTTTTAGGATAATGAGAATCCTTATCCTTTTACCATCTTATCTCTGTTATCTCCCCTGCAAAGAGACCACTCTCTTGAGTTATGAATTATTATTTCTTGCTTTCTTTTTATATTTTTGTTAAAGAAAAAAAAAGAAGATACTGTGCTTTGAACTTCTTTCGAAAATAATATATATGTTTTGACACAGAGTTTCACTCTGTCGCCTGCGTTGAGTGCCATAGTGTCAGCTCACAGCAACCTCAGTCTCTTCGGCTCAAGCGATCCTCTTGCCTCAGCCTCTCGAGTAGCTGACACTGCAGACACCCACCACGACACCCAGCTAGTTTTTCTATTTTTAGTGGAGATGGGGTCTGACTCTTACTCAGGCTGGTCTTGAACTCCTGAGCTCAGGCAATCCACCCGCCTCGGCCTCCCAGAGTGCTGGGATTACAGGCGTGAGCCACCCTGCCCTGCCTTCTTGCTTTCTTTTGTAAAATATAAATTCATCACATCCAAGCCTATTCTTAAAATGTATTTATGATTCATTGTACTTGTTTTCTACTTTATATAATATAAAAAAGGTATTTTATATCTGTAACCATTGTGGGCTTTTTCTCCTTTAATATCACAGTCTAACGTTCACCAACACTGCTGCATGTCTCTAGAGTCCATTCATTTCACTGCCGTATAACACTCTTTTGGTGAGTATGTCACAGTTTATTTGTCCATCTTTCTCTCAAGGCATTTGGATTGTCTCTAGGTTTTTGCTAGTGTGAATACTACCACTGTGAATTCTTGTTCGCACCTCTGTGATGCTCAGCATGGAGAGGAATGGCTGGGCACGGGGCATGTGAATGTTCAGCTTCATGAGACGGTGCTGGACCATTTTCTGCAGTGGTTGTCCTGATAGCTGCCCCCACCCCACAATGAGTAAGAGACCTGGGGGATCTTCATTTGCCCCAGTACTTGGCATGGCAGACTTAAAACAGTTTCCCAATGGAATGAGTGTCAAATGGTATCTCATTGTCTTGACTTGCATTTCCCTCATCACTAAGCAAAGTTGGATCATCTCTTGGTATATTTCCAGCCATACACATTTGCTCTTCTTCCAGGAACTTTGTAATTTGGCCACTGACCTAATAAGGTGTGACCCAGACTTATTCACAAGTGTCCTCAGTCACTGCCCCTGCTCAGGTAGCTCTATTTGCTCTTCCGCCCTCTCCAATCTGGCATCTGTCCCGTGACTCCACAGAAGACGTTCTAAAAAGTCGCTTCCATGCTGCTGGCCCTTCCACGTGGCTCTTCTGTCCTCAGCAGCCAGTCCCCCTCCATCTTCACGCTCATTGTCTTGGCTGCTGTGGCAACATCCCGCACTTTGCCTGCTCCTCTGCTGTCTACACCTCGCCTTCCGGCCATTTCGTCTACCTCTCATCCTCCAAGTGTTGACTGTTAGGCCTCTGTCCTTGATCTTCTCTGTCTACAGGCACTTCCTAGGGGAATGCTTCCAGACGGAGGTTTTCAATATCTTCCTTACTTTCATCACTTCCAAATTTATCTTTCTATCCTAGACTGCATGCCTGAGTTCCAGACTTATATATCCAACTACCCACTTGACATTTCTACTGGGATCTCACAGGCACCTCAAATTTAACTTGTTCAGAACTGAACTTTTGGTTTCCAACCCCAAACTTCTTCTCTCAGTAAAGAGCACTGCTGCTAGCCAACTCTTTAAGTTAAAAAAAGTTGGCATTATTTTTGATTCTTGCTTTCTCTCTCTTCCCACATGCAGTACACCTACACTTCTTCTTCTTCTTTTTTTTTTTTGAAGACAGTCTTACTCTGTCACTGGGCTAGAGTGCAGTGGTGTCATTGTAGCTCACTGCAACCTCAAATAGTACAGCCTGGACTAGTAAGTATTTTTACCAGTTGTGTCCATTTTACAATAAGCTTACAGGCATTGCCTATTATGACCTTTTTCTTGTTGGCTAATCTATCTGAAATGGTACACTTGAGTATGTCTTCCATTATTGTGTCTTTGACAAGGGTAAGGCATTTTGTTTTTATTGTTTTAGTACCTTTGTTGTTAATGCCTTTTTATATTCTCTGTTCACCTAATTTGGGAGGTCTTGAAGTTTGTTGGTTTTTTCAAGACAGTCTCACTATGTTGCCCTTGGTAGAGTGCTGTGGTGCCTGGGCTGGGTTCCAATCCACCTACCCCTGTGCATGTGAGCTACGGGCGCTGAGCCTGTTTTTTTTTTTTGACAAATAGAGATGAGTTTGCATGTGTGTGCATGCATGCATGTATTTAATGTGAGTTTGATACAAATGTTTTTTTCCAATCTGGGATTGGAATTTATTATTCCAATTTTGTGATTCTTTGTTGTTCTTTCATAGAACTTTCAATACACTATCACCAAGTGTGCTGTAATTTATAGTAATGAAATATGTCTCTTTCTTTTTGTGCTCTTGGTGTTACAGATTACCTTCATTTTATGTTATTTTATTTATTTATTTTTGAGATAGAGTCTTGCTCTGTTGCCTAGGCTAGAGTTCAATGATGTCATCATAGTTCACAGCAACCTCAAACTCCTGGGCTCAAGCAATGCTACTGCCTCAGCTTCCCAAGTACCTGGGACTACAGGAGCATAGCACCGTGTCTGGCTAATTTTTAATTTTTAATTGTTTTCTGTAGTTTTTGGCTGGGGCTGGGTTTGAACCCACCACCTCTGGTATATGGGGCCGGCACCCTACTCCTTGAGCCACAGGCGCTGCCCCAGTTTTAATTTAAAAAAAATTTTTTTTTTTTTTTAATAGAAACAGGGTCTTGCTATGTTACTCAGGCTGATCTTGAACTCCTGGCCTCAAGTGATCCCTCCATCTTATTCTCCCAAAAGTGTCAGGATTATAGATGTGAGCCATTGCTCCTGGTTCATCTCTATTTTACATATAAGATTTTTCACTTATAGAATTAGAATCTTATGCAGAAAATTTAGCACAAACAGTAAAATAATATAATTTACTAATCTTACCACTCAGAGGTGATGACAATTGCCAAAATTTATACATGTCAATGTCTTCTTTTTTAAAGTGTCATAGAGTATATTTAATAAACATATATTGTGAGCATTATGTTAGGTGGATTTATATATAAACACATTAACTGTTCATTCTGTTTTCTAACATGACATATACAGGGCATCCATAAACTTTGTGTGCAATTTAAAATAGTACTATTTTATGGACACCCTGTATTGTAGGTGTAAAGATACAATTCAAACAAATGCCCTTTATAAATGCAAGGTATGGCTGGGTGCAGAGAGAGACCCTGAGAGAATAAGTAGCATGGAAATTATGAAAATCTTAGGGGGCAAAATTCAGAGTATGATTTCCAGTCACCCCACTCCACATGGAGAGACCCTCCTTCCATCGCCAGGGCTGAACTTTCTTCCTTGACATTTTATTTTATTCTAATTGTTTATAGTTTTAAAATGTGAATCCATCTGTAATTTACTGCAATAACACTTATGAAGTGTGGATCTAGATTTAGAAGAGAGAAGACTCTAATAAATAAGAGTATAAATGTAAAAGGAGACAAGTGATATCACAGAAATACAAAGGATCATATAATAAGAGACTACTAGGAACAATTATATACCAACAAATTGGATAACCTAGACAAAACAGATAATTTCCTAAAGACATAAAAAGACTAAAGTCAGCTACCAAGACTGAATCATGATGAAATATGAAGAGACCAATAATGAGTTAAGGAGATTAAATCAGTCATCAAAATCCTCCCAGCAGACTGTTCTGTTCTATCACTGTCTCTTCCTGGTCTAGTGCCATGATTTAAAGACTATGACTTTATTAAAAATTTTTAGTTGGATGTAGTGGCTCACACCTGTAATCTTAGAATTTGGGGAGGCTGAAGAGGGAGGACCACTTGAGGCCAGGAGTTTGAGACCAGGCTGGACAATATAGTAAGACCTCATTGCTCAAGAAAAAATAAGAAATTAGCCAAGTGCGATGGCACCTGGAGTCCCAGCTATTCAGGAGGCTGAGGCAGGAGGATCATTTGAGTTCAGGAGTTTGGGGTCTCAGTGAACCATGACACACTACACTACAGCCCAGGCAGCAGAACAAGACCCTATTTAAAAAATAGGCTTCACTGGTGAATTCTACCAAGCATGTAAAGAAAGACTGGTGTCAATTTTTCTCAAACTCTTCCAAACACTGGAAGAGAACACTTCCATACTCATTTTATTAGGCCAGCTTTACCTCGATACCAAAGATAGACAAAGACACTTCAAAGAAGGAAAATTATAGGTCAATATCCCTGATGAACATAGATGTGGAAATATTCAACAAAATACTAGCAAACCAAATTTAACAGCACATTAAAAGAAGCACATACCATGATAAAAGGGATTTATCCCTGGGGGCATTTTCCAACATATGCAAACTACTTAATGTGATATACTGCTTTAATAGGAAGAGGGAAAAAAATCATATGATTATCTCAATCGATGGAGAAAAAGCATTTGACAAAGTTCAGCATACTTTCACGATAAGAAATCTCGACAAATTAGGTATGGAAAGAATGTACCTTAACATAATAAAGGCCATCCATATATGACAAGCCTATAGCTAACATCTTGCTAAACGAGGCTCCTGAGACCTGGTACAAAGATTCTCACTCTCACCACTTGTACTTAATATAGTACTGTAAGTCCTAGATAGAGATGTTAGAAAGATATAAATGCATCCAAATTGGAAAGGAAGACATAAAATTGTCTCTGTTTGCAGATGACATTACCTTAGAGACTCCATTAAAAAACCAGAACTAATACATGAATTCAACAAAATTGGAAGACACAAAACTAACAAACAATACTTCTATACACTATCTGAAGAAGAAATCAAGGAAAAAATCTCATTCACAATGGCATCAAAAATATTAAAAGTACTTAGGAAATTTAACTAAGAAGGTGAAAAATGTGTGCACTGAAAACTATAAAATATCAATGAAAGAAATCACAATGCAAATGGAATGATATTATGTGTTTATGGATTAGAAGAATTAATATTGTTAAAAATGTCCATATTACTCAAAGAAATCTATAGAGTTAATGCAGTCCCTATCAAAATTCCAATGACATTTTTTACAGAAATATAAAAAAATCCTAAATTTTGTAGAGAACCACAAAAGACCATGAATAACTAAAGCAATCTCGAGCAAAAAGAAGAAATCTGGAAGCACCATTCTATCTGATTTCAAAATGTATACTACAAAGCTATAGTAATCAAAACAGTATGGTACTGGGATTAAAAAAAAAGACATATAGACCAATAGAAAAGAAGAGAGCCCAGAAATAAATCCATGTATTTATGGTCAATTGATCTTCAACAAAGGTGCCAAGGACACACAATAGGGAAAGGATAGTCTCTTCAATAAATGGTGTTGGGAAAACTGGGTATCCATGTACAGAAGAATAAAATTTGACCCTTATCTCACACTATACACAAAAATCAATAGGGTGGGGAACCTGCAGCCTTGTGATTTCAAGATAGTTCTTTTCTAAGCACCAAAGGAAGCAAGAAAAGCTGCGGCTTTCTCGGCTACACCCCTTTTAATAAAAGCATTTTTTTTTCTGTAAAATCTGGATTTAGTCAAAGGTTCCAGTTAATGACCTAGTAGGCCATATGTGGCCTTAAGGCTGCAAGTTCCCCATCCCTTATGCCTATAATCTTAGTACTTTCAGAGGCCAAGGTGGTGGGAGGATTGCTTGGGGCCAGGAGTTTGGGACCAGCCTGGGCATAGTGGCACATGCCTGTGGTCCCAGGTATTTGAGAGGCTGAGACAGGAGGATTGCTTGAACCCAGGAGTCTAAGGCTGCAGTGAGCTATGATCATACCCCTGCAGTCCAGCCTGGGTGACAGAGCAAGACCCTGTCTCTAAAAGAAGAAAAAAAAAGCACAGGTAACAAACAAAAATAGACAAATGGGATTGCATTAAACTAAAAACCTGCATAGCAAAGAAAACAACAGAATGGAGAGATAACCTATGGAGTGGGAGAGAATATTTGCAAACCATACATCTGATAAGGGATTAATATCCAAAATATATTGGCTGGGTGTGATGGCTTGCACCTGTAATCTTAGCACCCTGGGAGGCTGAGACCATGGATTGCTTGAACTCGGGAGTTTAAGACTAGCCTGAGCAAGAGTAAGACCCCTGTCTCTACTAAAAAATAGAAAAAAACAAAACACCTAGGTGGAAATTGTGATGGGTGCCTATAGTCCTAGCTACTTGGGAGGCTGAGACAAGAGAATTGCTTGAGAGTTTGTGGTTGCTATGAGCTATGACAATATAGCATTCTACCTATGGCAACAGAGACTCTGTCTCAAAAAAAATATATATATATATATTTAAATATGTAAGGAACTCAAAAACAAGAAGAGAAATAATAAAATTTTTAAAATGGGCAGGATATTTGCACTCAAAAATCAGATATCAGGGCAGCACCTGTGGCTCAGCGAGTAGGGCGCCGGCCCCATATACCGAGGGTGGTGGGTATACCCTGGCCGAGCTGCAAACCAAAAATAAAATAGCTGGGCATTGTGGCGGGCCCTGTAGTTCCAGCTACTTGGGAGGCTGAGGCAAGAGAATCGCCTAAGCCCAGGAGTTGGAGGTTGCTGTGAGCTGTGTTGATGCCATGGCACTCTACCGAGGGTGATAAAGTGAGTCTCTTAAAAAAAAAAAAAAAAAAAAAAAAAAAAAATATATATATATATATATATATATATATCAGATAACAGTCAAAAGGTACAAATGGGCTGGATATTTCTCCAAAGAAGACATACAAATGTCCAACAGGTATATGCAAAAATGCTAAACATCAGGGAAATGCAAATTAAAACCACAGTGAGATATCACTTCACACGTTAGAATGGCTATCAAAAACATAAAGATAGTAAGTTGGTGAGGATGTGGAGAAAAGAGAAACCTTGTACACTGTTGGTGGGCATATAAATTGGTATGGCCATTATGGAAAACAGAATGAAGATTCCTCAAAAAATTAAATATTAAACTACAGAATGACCAGAAATCCCACTTCTGGGTATATAACCACAGGAACCAGAATCAGTATGTTGAAGAGCTATCTGCACTTCCACCTATTTATTGCAGCCTTAGTCACAATAGCCACGATATGGGAGCAATCCGAGTGTCTATCGATGGATAAATGGTAAAGAAAAGGTGGTGCGTATAACATACGTGCATGCACACACAACTGTTGAACATATATGAGTTCAAATAATTAAGTTTGTGAATTCATTCTAGAAAAAGTGCTACATACCTCATTGCTGAATATCACTGTGGTCACCTTTGAAGTGCTCCCCGTGGGCATCTGGTAACCGAATGAGGAATCTAAAACAGTCAACTTACAGAGGCAGAGAGTAGAATGGCAGTCAAAAGGTACAAAGTTTCAGTTAGGAAATAAATTCTGGAGATCTGTTGCACAGCATGGTGGCTATAGTTAATCGTAATTATTATACAGTTAAAAATTGTGAAGAGAGGGGTGGCGCCTGAGGCTCATTGAGTAGGGAGCTGGTCCCAAATACCAAAGGTGGTGGGTTCAAACTTGGCCTCGGCCCAACTGCAAAAAGAGAAAAACAGCCAGGTGTTGTGGCGGGCGCCTATAGTCCCAGCTACTCGGAAGGCTGAGGCAAGAGAATCGCCTAAGCCCAGGAGTTGGAGGTTGCTGTGAGCTGTGTGATGCCATGGCACTCTACCAAGGGCAATAAAGTGAGACTCTATTAAAAAAAAAAAATTGTGAAGAGAGTATATTTTAAATGTTCTCTCCATTAAAAATGATCTGAGATGGTAAATGTTAATTAGCTTGATTTAATAATTTTTCTTTGTGTAATATATAAACATTACATTATACACTGTAAATATATACAATTTTTATTTGTCAATTATACTTTTAAAAAGCTAGGAGAAAAATCAGGCAACATAATTATCCCCCCATAAAATGTGGATCTGGTTAGTTCTTCTCTTTCTTTTTTTTGACATAGAGTCTCACTTTATAGCCCTCTGTAGAGTGCTGTGATGTTACAGCTCACAGCAACCTCAAACCCTTGGGCTTAAGCAATTCTCTTGCCTCAGCTTCCAAAGTAGTTGGGACTACAGGTGCCTGCCACAATGCCCAGCTATTTTTAGAGATGAGGTCTCACTCTGGCTCAGGCTGGTCTTGAACCTGTGAGCTCAAGCAATCCACCTGCCTCCCAAAGTGCTAGGATTACAGGCATGAGCCACAGCTCCCAGCCTAGTTCTTGTCTTAAAAATTCT
This sequence comes from Arctocebus calabarensis, assembly GCA_963573935.1. Taxonomy (NCBI): domain Eukaryota; kingdom Metazoa; phylum Chordata; class Mammalia; order Primates; family Lorisidae; genus Arctocebus; species Arctocebus calabarensis. Next base: position 27,522 of record CAUYON010050211.1, read on the forward strand.
TAAGTAGGGTGCAGCGCCTGTGGCTCAGCGAGTAGGGCACCGGCCCCATACACCAAGGGTGGTGGGTTCAAACCCGACCCCGCCGAACTGCAAAAAAACAAACAAACAAAATAGCTGGGCATTGTGGTGGGCACCTGTAGTCCCAGCTACTCGGGAGGCTGAGGCAAGAGAATCACCTAAGCACAGGAGTTGGAGATTGATGTGACATGTGATGCCACAGCACTCTACTGAGGGCAATAAAGTGAGACTCTGTTTCTACCAAAAAAAAAAAAATTCTTAAATAGGCTTGGTGCACATCGTACAGTGGTTACAGCGCCAGCCACATGCACCAAGGCTAACGGGTTCAAACCTGGCCTGGGCCAGCTAAAACAACAATGATAACTGCAACAAAAATATAGCCGGGCATGTGGCAGGCGCCTGTAGTCCCAGCTACTTGGGAGGCTGAGGCAAGAGAATCACTTAAGCCCAAGTTTGAGGTTGCTGTGAGCTGTGACGCCATGGCACTCTACCCAGGGTGACATAGTGAGACTCTGTCTCAAAAAAAAAAAAAATTCTTAACTAATGATTTCTAATCCTTTTTGTTGTATTTTTATTTTGTTACACTATACCACTGTTGTTCAACCTTTCTTATCTTATGCACACTTTAGCGTAAGTTTAGCGTTAAACTTCCACAGCACATTTAAATTGTGTTGATCAAAGATAAAGAGTGGAAAAAAAAAAGAATATACTTATGCTTTTTGAACTTCTTTCAAAAGTAATTTAATTAATTATCTTAAAAATTTTTTATGGCACAACTAAGATCCTCTCACCACACAACAGTGTGTACACTGTTTAAAAATCACTGCATTATACATTAGTGTTATTTTTTATAACTATTTCTAGTCTTATTCTGCTTTTTGACATCCCTCTCCCTACCCCTTGTTCAGCTTGTTCCACACTATTTTCACAACAGCGTTGTGCTTTGCTTAGAAAGCTGTTAGGGTGACTTCCAATCCCAGCAACATGGTAGACTAGATATTCTCAGCAGCCTCCCCACTGAAAACAAAGAAAAACATACCCCGAGCTTAGAAGGGAGCAAGGAATCTTCAGAGGCCAAAAATCAAGTGAAAGCAAGAATCTCTATTTCACTTAGAATAAAAGTCAGTCTATTCCCAACTCAACAGCCAGTGGGATCCCTTAAAATGTAAGTTGAATCATGTCTTTCCTTTACCTGAATCCTTGCTCTGGCTCCTTCTTGTCTCACTCCAAATTAAAACCAAAGACCTTACAAGGGCTTCCAAGCCTTTTATGATCTGTCCCTGCTCCTTCTCTGACCTTATCCCTCACCACTGCCCCGGTCCCTTTGCTCACCCCACTCCAGCCACACTGGCCTTCTTGCTGTTCTTTGAACTCAACCAGGCAAGTTCCTGCCTTGACATCTTTGCACTTGGCTTTTCCTTCTTTCCTGAGTCATTTTTCCAGGTACTACACTGACTCATTCCTTCACCCTCTTTAGGATGAAAGGTCATCTTTTCAATGAAGCCTACCTTGACACATTACAATTTATTTAATACTACAACCTGTCCCTCCCCTTGGTCTTTTTTTTTTTTGAGACAGAGTCTCACTATGTCACCCTGGGTACAGTGCCATGGCATCACAGCTCACAGCAATGTCAAACTCTTGGGCTTAAGCAATTCTCTTGCCTCAGCCTCCCAAGTAGCTGGGACTACAGGCGCCCACCACAACACCCAGCTATTTTTTGTTGTTGTTGCTGCAGTTGGCATTGTTGTTTTAGCTGGCCAGGGCAGGGTTCAAATCTGCCAGCCTTGTTGTATGTGGCCAGCACCCCAGCCCCCTATGGGCGCTGCCTGGACCTAATTTTTCTTTTTTTTTGAGACAGAGTCTCACTACGTTAACCTTGGTAGAGTGCCATGGTGTCACGGCTCACAGCAACCTCAAACTCTTGGGCTTAAGTGATTCTGTTGCCTCAGCCTCCCAAGTAGCTGGGACTACAGGTGCCCGCCACAATGCCTGGCTATTTTTTTGTGTAGTTTGTGTTATTGTGTAGTTGTCATTGAGCCCGGGCTGGGTTCAAACCTGTCAACCTTGGTGCATGTGTCTGGTGCCATGACCACTGTGCTATGGGCACCAAGCCTGGCCCTAATTTTTTTAAGAGCCATTTTAGTTAGGTTCACAGTCCAACTGAGAGGAAGGTACAAGGATTTCCTATATACCCCCAGACCCCATATGTGCATAGTTTCTCCCATTGGAAACATTCCCCCCGCCCCCAGAGTGGTGCATTTGTTACCGCTGATGAACCTACGCTGACACATCATAATCACCCAAAGACCATCGTTTCCAGGAGGGTCCACTTCAGGTGCTATACATTCTGTGGGGTTGGACACATATTATCTGCGATTATAATGTCATACAAAGTAGCCTCACTGCCCTAAAAACCCTCCATGCTCTGCCTATTCATCCCTTCCCTCTTCTGTCTCTGTAACCACTAATCTTTTTGCCATTTTCATAGTTTTGCCTTTTCTAGAATATTGCATAGTTGGAATCATACAATAGGTAGCCTTTCAAGATTGACTTCTTTCATGTGGTATTATGCATTTAAGTTTCCTCCATGTCTTTTCATGGCTTGATTGCTCATTTCTTTTTAGCACAGAGAAACATTCCGTTGTGTGAATGTACAATAGGTTAGCCATTCACCTATTGAAGGATATCTCGGTTGCTTCCAAGTTTTGGCAATTAAGAATAGAGCTACATACATCCATGTGCAGCTTTTTGTGTGACATAATTTTTTTTAACTCCTTTGGGTAAATGCCACAGAGTACAATTGCTGAATTATATGCTAAGAGTATGCTTAGTTTTGAAAAAAACTGCCAAGCTATCTTCTGAAGTGGCTGCACCATTCTGCATTCTCACTAACAATGAATGGGCGTTCCTGTTGCTCCACATCCTCACCAGCATTTGGTGGTGTCAGTAGTCTGGATTTGGGCCATTCTAACAGACTGGGAGGGGTATTGGATTATTGTTTTAATTTACATTTCCCTGATGATATATGATGTGGGACATTTTTTCATGTGGTTATTTACCATCTGTAGCTCTTCTTTGGTGAAGTTTCTGGTAAGGTCATTGGACTATTAATAATTTGGGGTGTTTGTTTTATTGCTTAGTTTTAAGAATTCTTGGTATATTTTGGTAATAGTTCTTTATCAGATGTATCTTTTGCAAATATTTTTTTCCTACTCTGTGGCTTGTCTTATTCTCTTGACATTGTCTTTTTTTTGTTTTTGAGACAGAGTGTTACTTTGTCACCCTCGGTAAAGTGCTGCAGCGTCACAGCTCACAGCAGCCTCAAATTCTTGGGCTGAAAGCAATTCTGTTGCCTCAGCCTCCCAAGTAGCTGGGACTACAGGCGCCTGCCACAAAGCCCAGCTATTTTTTTTTTTAGAGATGGGGTCTCACTCTTGCTTGGGTTGGTCTCAAACTCCTGAGCTCAGGCACTCCACCTGCCTTGGCCTCAGCTTTTTTTTTTTTTTTCCCTTGAAATTGTCTTTTGAAGAGCAGAAATTTTTAATTTTAACAAGGTCCCATTTACCAATTCTTTTTTTAATAGATCATGCCTTGGGTATTATATGTTTTTTCCTTTTTTCGGTAGGACTTATTGACTTCTGATATACTCTATAATTATTTTGTTATTTGCCTTCCCCCTGCTAGACTGTAAACCCCACAAGGACAAGGATATTTGTCTATTTTGTTTGCTGGTATCTCAAGCACATAAAACAAATACGTTTTAAGTGACAACCTAACTTTGAAACTGGATCTGTCTTTGGCGAATCCTTACAGCATCGATCTTTAGTTTTGCTATCTGTGTGCTTCTAGTTAAGATGGAGAATCCATAGGATAACCTTATATAAAGCTGGACCCCCCACCAAAAGTGCATCTTTAGTGTGGAAAAGATTCCCATCCTACAGAGGACAGCAGGGAAACTTGTCTGCTTTGACCTTGGTAGTAATTGGAAGAGAGCAAAACTTGAGAGTTTGCAACCACAAGCCAGCTTTCTCTTGAGTTTGTGACCCAAAATTCACATGAACTGTGTGATCCGACAAATCTCAAGGCTAGAATTAATTTCACCTGGCAGAACAAACAGATTCCTCTGGAGAATGAATCTTCAACCCAGGATTTTAAGAATTCTCACAGATAAGATTTCAAGATATATGGGCTCACAGTCCAAAATCACAAAATGCAAAGAAACAAATGACCATCAGGGGGTCACAGAAGCAGCAGACAGCAGAATCAGACCTACGATTACTTTACATATTGGACTTATCAGATGCTAAAAAAAATTTCTACACTGTTTAAAGAAATAAGAGACAGCAAATATGAATATAATCTGGGATATTTTAAAAAGGACTAAATAGGCCTGCTACAGTGGCTCATGCCTATAATCATAGCAACTTGGGAGGCTGAGGCAGGAAGATTACTTGAGGCCAGGAATTCAAGATCCGCCTGGGCAAAAAAGCAAGACTGTCTTTCAAAAACAGCAACGACAACAATAATAATTAAAGACTAGATAGAACTTCCAGAAATGACAACTAGGAAAGCTGTCAGCGTAAGCAGCATATTTGAGACAACAGAAGAGATAATTAGAGAATGGGAAGACAGAGCTGAAGAAACTATCCAAATGTGTCACAAGGAGACATAAAGATAGAAAACAGGAAAGGCTAAGAAAGTGGTGGCGAGACAAGGTATAACATTCAATCACAATCTCGGGAAGAGATTGTTTCAGGATACGGAAACCACACCAGTAATTTAAACAGAGAAATCTTAATATAAAGAGTTGTCACTTTTAGCTAGGTGCAGTGGCTCACCCGTGTAATCCTAGCACTCTGGGAGGCCAAGGTGGGTGGATTGCTTGAGCTCACGAGTTTGAGACCAGCTTGAGTAAGAGCAAGACCTTGTTTCTTCGAAAAATAGAAAAAACTGAGGCAAGAAGACCACTTGAGCCCAAGAGTTGGAGGTTGGTGTGAGCTTTGATGAAGCCATGGCACTCTACCAAGGGTGACAGCTTGAGACTCTGTCTAAAAAAAAAAAAAAGAAAAGAAAAGAAAAACCATTTTATAACAACTAGATTAGAAAAAAAAAAATGCATGGTAATGTCTAGTGTTGGTGAGGATGTGGTATAGTTGGGTATGGTATATTTACTTTCAGAAACAAGAAGGCATTGTTTAGATAAATTTAAAGATACATATGCCCTATGTTCCAGCAAGTTCCTAGGTCTGTATTGTAAAGAAACTCTTGGTATATGTGTTTGAGGAGTATATCAGAATATTCACAGGAGCAATCTTTACAGTATAAAACCCTGGAAACACCTTGGTGTTTGCTGGCAGGGTAATAAAGATAAATAAATCAGTATATTCCATACAATGAATTCTATGCAGGCTATTGTGAACTATGGGTCTGTGCATTAATTTAGTGAATCTTGGGAATCAACAACATTCATATAATCTCAAAAATATGCAAAATGAAACAATGTATTGTTTAGGGTTAGTTACACTCTCCAAAACAAAAGAGAATGATGCACACAAAACTGAAGACAGTGGTTACTTCTTTTTTTTTTTGGAGACAGAGCCTCAAGCTGTCGCTCTGGATAGAGTGTTGTGGCATTATAGCTCACAGCAACCTCCAATTCCTGGGCTCAAGCTAGTCTCCTGCCTCTGCTCCCAAGCAGCTGGGACTGCAGGCACCCGCCACAATGCCCGGCAATTTTTTGGTTGCTGCTGTCATTGTTGTTTGGCGGGCCCAGGCTGGATTCGAACCCGCCAGCGGCGCCTTAGCCCGCTGAGCCACAGGTGCTGAGTTGATAGTGGTTACTTCTAAAGAGGTTAGGGAAGGGAGACGACTTGAAGTGGGTTATACAGGGGTTTTCAAGGATAATAGAAATTTTATATTTCTTTAGCTGGGTGGTAGGTACACAGATAGTCATTTTATTGTTATTCTTTATATGTTATACATGATATATTAATTTGTATGAATTAAATATTTAGCAAAAATTGCATCTTTTTGCTTTATTAATATGCTTTGTTAATATCACATTTATCTTTTTATCACAGTTTCTAGCATTTAGAAAAATTTCTTGAGGATTTTAATTAGTAATAGTTTATTTAATCTATTAATTAAATTACAGATAATTCTCTTTTTTGCTTTACTAAGTTTTTCCAGCTAGGAGAAGGAAGAGCTCATATATTTTACTTTTCCCATCAAGGTTTTTAAAATTTTCCTTGAAAAAGGATTATCGTGGCCGAAGTACCTCCAAGAAATTAACTTAATGCTTTTGTTAATTTTTGTGTGTGGAAACTTTTCCATTTCTTTTTTGAGCTGAGATACTGGCTTGCATGTTAAAACTCACTGATTTCCCCCAGTAACTATGCCTGCAGACTTTGGATTTTCCAGATGGGCAAATAAATATGTTATCTGCAATGAAATATTTTATTTTTTCATTTTTGATACATGATACCCTTTTGTTTGTTTGTTTCTTTTTTTTTCTGATAACTATTGCCAGCATTTCTCATGATGTATAAAATAGGAATGAGTACCCTAAACTTCAGACTTGCAGTTGGAAGACATGGGTTTGAGACCTGGCTCTGCCATGAAGTAGCTGAGTAACTTTAGGCAAGTGACTTTATCTCTCTGAGCCTTGCTTCTCTAGTTTCTTCATTTACTGACCAAGGTTGCTTCTGGTTCTGAAACGAGGCCTAGTGTATTTCCACAAAGTCAGAGTTGGCCCCTTATTTAAAAGTCTCTCTCCATTGCGGGGCTTTAGTTTTTATTTATTTTATTTTTTAATTAAATCACAGCTGCATACATTAGTGCAATCAAGGGGCACAATGTGCTGGTTTCATATACAATCTGAAATGTTTTCATCAAACTGATTAACATAGCCTTCATGGCATTTTCTTTTTTTTTATTTCTTTTTTTTTTTCCCATGGTAAGACAGAATTTGTTTACAGAAAAGAATACAGAAAACACTAAAGCTCCTGGTAGAGAGAGAGAACTCAAGTGGGGAGAGAAAAGCTCTCTCCCTTTCTCTCCCGGTCTTTCCCCATCTCCCCCTTTAGGCTTTTAGTCTCTGGGTATATATAGGTGTATGGGTTCCTCAGCCAGGAAACGAATGAACACAGTCCCTACCGCCGGGGCAAGGTGAATGAATGGCGGGGCTTTGTTTTGTCAGTAGTTTTAATCAAGAATAGATGTGCTGGCTCGGCACCCGTGGCTCAAGCGGCTAAGGCGCCAGCCACGTACACCTGAGCTGGCGGGTTCGAATCCAGCCCAGGCCCGCCAAACAACAATGATGGCTGCAACCAAAAAATGGCCGGGCATTGTGGCGGGTGCCTGTAGTCCCAGCTACTTGGGAGGCAGAGGCAGGAGACTCGCTTGAGCCCAGGAATTGGAGGTTGCTGTGAGCTGTGATGCCACAG
>CAUYON010050213.1:0-29780 GCA_963573935.1 Arctocebus calabarensis
TGTAGAGACAGAGTCAAACTTTATCGCCCTGGGTAGAGTGCCGTGGCATCACATTGCTCACAGCAACCTCCAGCTCTTGGGCTTAAGCGATTCTCTTGCCTCAGCCTCCCGAGTAGCTGGGACTACAGGCGCCCGCCACAGGGCCCGGCTATTTTTTTGTTTTGCAGTTCGGCCGAGGCCGGGATTGAACCCGCCACCTTCGGTATATGGGGCCGGCGCCCTACTCGCTGAGCCACAGGAGCCGCCCTACCCCCTTCCTTTGATGATTTCTTATCCTCAAAAGGAGGAAATTAGATTGTGTAACACCTAAACTATATCCTCGTCTGAATACTAGTTTTTCTAGTATTAAGACATGTGACTTCAAGAATACGTTAAAAATCAGAATTAAATTAAATACAACTTGTCCTCTGTTTCAACATTTTTTTAATGTTTTTATTTATTTTTTTTGCAGGTTTTGGCCGGGACTGGCTTTGAACCCACCACCTCCGGCATATGGGGCCAGTGCCCTACTCCTTGAACCACAGGCGCCATCCTGTTTCAACATTTTTTAACATTTTCAATCAGTCTACATTTTAAAAAATTGCTTTCATGTGGCTCTCGAGATCCCAAGTGTGATGCATACTTCACAAAACAAATCCTTTTATTAAAAGAATTTTTCCATAAAATCGTATTCATAAATATGACATAATTTAGCCTTCAAAAGGAAGAACATTCTACATATGCTACAACATGGATGAACTTTAGGATATTAAGCTAAGTGCCAATAAAAAAAGACACTGTAAAATTCCATTCATGTGAGGTATTTATAGTAGTCAAATTTATAGAAACATAAAGTAGAATAAGATTATAAACACGTCAGACGAGGGGGAGAAATGGGGTGTTGTTTAATAGATATAGAGTTTTAGTTTTGCAAGAAAAAAATTCTGGAGATTGGTTGAACAGCAAAGTAAATGTAGAAAAATACAAAATACTGCTGAACTTAGAAATAATCAAGGCAGTAAATTTTACATTTTTAGCACACATTTTAAAATAGGAGAAATTTATGTATGTAATCGTCTTCAAATCCGTATGTTAATATCAAAGAATATTAATACAAACACATAATGCATAAATAAAATGTTAAAAAGTATATAATGTATAAATATATATAATATATTTTAAAACCTACAGTCAGCTCTTTGTGATAATAGAAAAGAAACATAGTTCTGCTTAATGACAAACAAATGCACCACACCTTCCTGTGGGTCCTTTATGTTCTGTGATTGAGCACAATATTGAAATGTCTCTATGGATTTAATTATCTGCTGTGATTTCACTAATGACTTTCTATACTGTTACGCTTTTTAAAAGATGTTTACTAGATTTTATTTTTATGCTTATCTAAAACCTCAATTTTCTTCTCTGTTAATAAGTAAATGACGTAGGTCATCGATGTAGAAAATATTAGCATAGTGGTAAATAATAAGATTTTGAAATCAGACTGGATAAAATATTATTTCTGCCACTCTGTACATTTGCAAATTTTGGGAAGTCATTTAACTTTTCCAAGACTCATTTTCCTCATGTACAAAATGGAGGTGATTTCATTACCTAATGGGATTACGTTAAGAATTGATAGGATGGCATCAGCAGTGATTTTAGCACATTCCATAGACCACAGTACATACTTGACAAGTGACTGCTGTAATTATTAGATGTGTCAATGTGGTTATGCTCAAAATATGACTATCTAGACTCTTAATAAAGATTCAAAAATTTTGTGAATAGACTAGGAAAACTTAAACACTTGGAAAATAAGAATGTTGAAGCATGGAGACCATGTAAAATCCACTTATTTGGTAAGAAAAAATAGAATTACCCTTGCAACAAAAAAGCTCATTCCACAAGAAATAAAGTCCTTCACTAAAATATCTAAACACCAAGGTGAGTGCTGATATGTTCTTTTTGAAAAATAAAGTTATTTATTTATTTATTTTGAACATATAAGACAATTCTTTCTAGGAGTAGAGACAAGATAAATAACCTGTTATACTTTCTTCCAAACCTGAGTTTCCATAACTCTAAAAAAGGCATTGCTGACACTCAGCCAATAGTAACTCTAAATTCACGAATCTTTTAAATATAGGTAAGATTTTAGGCAATAAAATAGACATGGTTGAAAGCCTTAGGCTCTATGTACTCAAGAGAAAATTGTGTAACATGAATTTTTAATAAACTAAACAGTGCTACTTCCATAAAGAAATAAGGTATGCTAAATAAGAGTGGCAGTAATTCCAAGGGGAAAGGCTGAAAAAAGGCAGTGTTTGACACTTTCATCTTTCAATGGAGCTTAAGGAAAAAAATGTAGGAATTTATAGTAATAGGAGCAGATTTCATTACATCAAAACAAGACAAGTTTCTGATCTGGGTATTTTGCATAAATTTACATCACAATTTCTGAAGCCCTATCTGCAAATATTTTAAAAAGAGGCTTAATTAATTAATATAAATTTTCATAGTTGTATTTAATTTCAATATTTGGAGTATGGTACACAAAATAAAGATTTTAAAAACCAATTCTGTCACATATCAGGCATGTATTGTCAAGGTCAAAAGCAGAGATGAGAAGATTTCAAATGGAGATGTGGACCCAGAATCAGGGACTTCTACAAAGACAAAGAGAAAATAAGGAAGGAAATGAAGGTCATTTTCCTTTTATTCCAGACTGTCTCTTCCTCCCTTTTCTCTCCTTGTCCACACCTATACCTTCCCCTTTCTGGTGTAATATCTAAGTTTTTCAAATCCATCCTCAGAATGCCTACTTTATTATTTGAAATAGTAAAAAAGCAAATCTGAAAGTCTGTTCTCTCAGTTTTAATATCTTTTAAAATATCTTAAAAGGAGAAGAAAGGCAGAACTTCTGTGTAAACCCAAAAAGTCTACACACACCTAAAGCAGCTTGGAGAGAAGAGAGGGGCAGGGGACGAGGATGGGCAAAGATTTAGGAAGCATTCATTACATGAATCAGAAATCATTCATAAAGGCCTTAAGTTCTGGAAACTTGAGGGAGAAGCGTTTGGGTGTCGAGCCACCTCACGTTAATCGTGACAAGACTAACAAAACACAAAGTATGTCTTCATCGGGTTTTCCTTTAAAAAAAAATAGGTCTAGAGTTTGCGAGGGGCTTTCTACAGGAAGGAAGATCATCTGGAAAGGTATGATTAGCAACCTGTCACAGGACCAAACTTTGCAAGGGAGACACACTTGCTAGGAAGGCTGAGGAAGAATCAAGTTTTCTTGGTTGGAGAGTTGTTACGTGGCAGATAAAGATAAAACTTGAGGTACCGTAATAAAGATATATGTACCCGAATGTTTATTGCAGCCCAATTCATAATTGCTAAGTCGTAAATAAAAATCATTTTAAAAGCACATATGCATATGGAAAAAAGTCAGTGTGCAGGTCCTCTGTAAAAGCAGGAGTGGTAGATGCTCACCCACCCTTTTCCTCCCGTGAGAACCACCAAGACACCAATGTGTCAGCCCAGATAATCACCAATGTGCTAGGATTTGCCATAATGTTCTCACCTCGTTTGTTGATAGCGGCACCTCCTTCCTAAGCAAGAAATCAGAGAGGCATCTAGAGAGGTGGGACATCAGGACCTGAGGGTTGACCCACTGGACTTGAAGCACAAGCAAATTTTTGGCCCGAGGGAAATTGGAGACCCAAATATCAAAGCAGATACAGATAAACGGCCAGGGCTACTCTACCCACAGCTGCATTCAAATACCCAGGTCATCAGACCAGCTCACTTTGTTCAACTGTGAAGTTCTAACCTTGGTTCAATTGTTGAGGATGACAAGAGAAATAGAACATTGAAGAAGAAAGCATCCTCAGGGACCATTTGTTTATCTCACTTCAAACTGTGCTCCGTGGAGCATGGGTGCTCATTACAAGTGCTTTGGAAGCCAGAGAGGGGCTGGGGGCGTGGGCGTGGGAGCAAGAACGCCATCCCCTCTCCATCCACAGCAGCTCCTCATGTATCACTAAGGCTTTCTCATAGTAATTTCATTCTACCTTCCAATTCCACTGCTTCCCAACAGAAACAATATGGAAGCTATCAAGATGCACATGTCTTTTCAATTGTGTCCAGAAAGAGAAAGAGATATTCCAATAGTCATATCTATGGCAGGGCCAGGATTCAAGCCCCTGTGTCCTGACTCCTAGCTCAACTGCTCCCACACACCTGCACCCTCAATCCAGAAGAAACTCCTGACATCATTGCAACAACACTCCCTTCTGTCCTTTTGCCTAATTAAGAAAAGAGACCCATGAAGACCAACAAAAAAAGAGAACCAAGCAGGAGGAGGTCTATCAAATCAAAGCAATCACTGGAGTCACCCAGGAAACATTGCTCCTTGCTTGCCTGACTCACACAGCCAATGGCCCTCCTTGGCCCAGGTCTAAGGATGGGACAAAAGCCAGCCAAATATTCTTCATGGAGCTTACGGAAAATAACTCAGAAAAGAAAATGACATCATCCTCCTTTTTCAAACTGGGAAACTCAGGCTTCCCATCTAAGTTTGAATGTCAGAACCATTAGACACCAGCCTTGTGACCATGAGCAAGATGATTAAATGTCTGAGATTTGGTCCCCTCATTCTGAAAGAATGGACTATTCTTTGGCTCAGAAGGCGGTCATGAAGGTCAAGTGATGCCACAAACAGAAAGCTTCCAGCTTTCTGGGATAGCGACTAGTCCCATAGTAAATGCTCAAAAGATACTGATCCTTGATTCAACATACATGGATCACATAAACATCAGTAAACATGATACACCATATAGCAGAAAGAGGCACAAAAAACATCTGACTGTCTCAATTGATGCAGAAAAGGCATTTTAAAAAATTCAACATTCTTTCATGATAAAAACTCTCAATAAATTAGGCATTGAAGAAATGTAACTCAGTGCAATAAAATCCACAACTGAAAAAGCTCACAGTTAACATATTCAGTAATAGAAAGCTGAAAACGTCTCTAATCTCAGAAAGAGACAAGTTTGCCCACTCTCAGCCTTTCTATTCAACATAGCACTAGAAGTTCTAGCCAGAGAAATTAGATAAGAAAAAGAAATAAAAGGCATCCAAATAGGAAAGCATCTCTATTTGCTGATGACAAGATGTTACATCAGAAAATCCTAAAGAATCCACAAAAAAAAAGAAAGAAAGAAAAAAACTATTAAAGCTGATAAACAAGCTCAGTAAAGTTGCAGGGTACAAAATCAACACACAAAAATCAGTAGCATTTCTTTACACTAGCAATTAACTATCTGAAAAGGAAATTTAAAAATCAATCCCATTCACAGAACATCAGAAAGAAAAATTAAAATACTTAGGAGTAAATTAACCAAGAAGCTGAAAGATCTGTACACTGAAATCCATAAAACATTGTTGAAATAAAACGTAGAGAACACAAATACAGTCATGTTTCACTTAATGATAGGGATATGACACTGAGAAATGTTTTTGGTGATTTTGTCATTGTGTGAACATCATAGTATATTTTATTTATGCAAACCTAGCTGGCATCATAGGCTGTATGATATAGCCTATTGCTCTTAAGCTGCAAACCTATTCAGCAAGTAACTTTAATGAATACCATAGGCAATTGCAACACAGTAGTAAGTATCTGAACATATCTAAACATAGAAATGGTACAGTGGAGCCGGGAGCAGTGGCTCATGCCTGTAATCCTAGCAGTTTGCAAGGCCAAGACAGGTGGATCACCTGAGCTCAGGAGTTCAAGACCAGCCTGAACAAGAGTGAGAACCCATCTCTTAAAAAAAAAAAAAAAAAATAGCTGGACATTGTGGCAGGTGCCTGTATTTCCAGCTACTTGGGGAGCTGAGACAAGAGGATCACTTGAGCCCAAGAATGTAAAGTTGCTGCGAGCTATGACACTATAGCACTCTACCAAAGGCAACAAAATGAGATGCTGTCTCAAAAAAAAGGGGGGGTACAGTAAAAATACAGTGTAAAAGATAAAAGAAATGATACATCTGTATAGGGCATTTTCTGGGAATGGAGCTAGGACTACAAGTAGCTCTAGGCGAGTCTGTAGGTGAGTGATGAGTGAATGTGCAGGCTTAGGACATTACACTATGCTGCTATAAACTCTATAAACACAGAAGACTTAGGTGGCATTAAATTTATTTAAATTTTTTTCAATAATAAATCAACCTTATACTTCATAAAATGTTAAAACTTTCTTTAATCTTTTGTAATAACACTTAGATTAAAACACAAACATTTTGCAGCTGTATAAAAATATTTTCTTTCTTTATATCCTTATTCTATAAGCTTTTCTATTTTTTAAATATGTTATTTATTTTACTTCTGAAACGTTTTTGTTAAAAACTAAAACACAAATATACATATTAGTCTAGGATCTTCAAGATATCCCAAGGCCATAGGAATTGTTCAGCTCCATTATAATCTCATGGGACCACTGTCACATGTGCAGTCCTTTATGGATGGGCCAAAACACCATTATGCAGCATGTGACTAGAAATGCAAAAGTGTCCCATGTTCATGGATTGAAAGAATTAATATCATTAAAATGTCCATACTACCTAATATGATGTACAGATTCAAAGCAATGTCTACCAAAATTCCAACATCATTTGTCACAGCAATAGACAAAACGGTCCTAAAATGTGCATGAATCCCCAAAAGACCTTGAATGATCAAAGCAATATTGGGGGAGAAAAAACAAGTTGGAGGCATTGTACTTCCTGCCTTCAAAATCTATCACAAAGCTATAGTAATCAAAAGCATGGCACTGGAATAAATAAACATTGACAAAAAGAACAGGATATAGAGCCCAGAGATAATTCATGCATTTATGGTCAATTGAGGTTTTTTTTTTTCTTTTAATAGTTTTTCCATGTGAATGGACCTGGTCAGTTGAATTTTGGCAAAAGTGCCAACAACAACCTCTATAAAGAAAATTATGAAACCCTAAGAAAAGAAATAGTAGAGGATATTAACAAATGGAAGAACATACCATGCTCATGATGGAGAAGAATCAGCATTGTTAAAATGTCTATACTTCCCAAAGCAATTTACCTATTCAATGCCATCCCCATTAAAATATCAACATCGCACTTTCAAGACTTGGAAAAAATGATTCTTCATTTTGTATGGAACCAGGAAAAAACCCATATAGCTAAGGCAGTTCTTAGTAATAAAAACAAAGCTGGGGGCATCAGCATACCAGATTTTAGGCTATACTACAAAGCTATAGTGGTCAAGACAGCATGGTACTGGCACAAAAATAGAGACATAGACATGTGGAATCAAAAAGAAAACCAGGAAATGAAACTAACACCTTACGGCCACCAAATATTCAATAAACCAAACAAGAACATACACCGGAGAAAAGACTCCCTATTCAATAAATGGTGCTGGGAGAACTGGATAACCACATATAAAAGACTGAAACTGGACCCACACCTTTCTTCACTCACAAAAATTGATTCAAGATGGATAAGACTTAAAGTCATGAAACAATAAAAGTCCTTAAAGAAAGCATAGGAAAAACACTTGAAGATATCAGCCTAGGGAAAGACTATGAAGAAGACTTCTGTGGCAATTGCAACAACAACAAAAGTAAACAAGTGGGACTTAATTAAACTGAAAAGTTTCTGTACAGCTAAGGAGACAATAATCAAAGCAAATAGACAACCTACACAATGGGAAAGGATATTTGCATATTTTGAATCAGACAAAAGCCTGATAACTAGGATCTATGGAGAACTCAAATTAATCCACAGGAAAAAAAGCCAAAAATCCCATATATCAGTGGTCAAGAGAGCTGAATAGAACCTTCACGAAAGAAGACAGATGAATGGCTAGCAAACATATGAAAAAATGCTCATTTTCCCTAATTATTAGAGAAATGCAAATCAAAACCACCCTGAGATAATTATCCAACCCCAGTGAGAATGGCCCACATCACAAAATCTCAAAACTGCAGATGCTGGCATGGATGTGGAGAGAAGGGAACACTTTTACACTGCTGGTGGGACTATAAACTGATACAACCTTTTTGGAAGGAAGTATGGAGAACTCTCAAAGAACTCAAGCTAGACCTCCCATTTGATCCTATAATTCCGTTACTGGGCATCTACCCAGAAAGAAAAAAATCCTTTTACCTCAAGGACACTTGCACTAGACTGTTTATCACAGCTCAATTTACAATTGCCAAAACGTGGAAACAGCCTAAATGCCCAGAAACCCAGGAATGGAATAACAAGCTGTGGTGTATGTGTACCTTGGAATACTATTCAGCCATTAAAATAATAGATACTTTATGTCCTTTGTATTAACCTGGATGAAAGTGGAACACATGGTTCTTAGTAAAGCATCACAAGAATGGAGAAGCATTAATTCCATGTACCCAATTTTGATATGAGAACAATTAATGACCTGGTACATGGTGGGGGGTGGGGAAGGGCAGAGCAGAGAGAGAAAGAGAGAGAGAGAGAGAGAAGGAGGGAGAGGGGTAGGAGGAAAGGAAGAGCAGAGAGAGGAAAGGAAGGAGGGAGTGGGAAAAGGAAGATCAGAAAGAGGAAAAGGGAGAAGGAGTGGGGGTCTCAGTGTGTGACACACCTTTTGGGGGCAAGACACAAGCATAAGAGGGAATTTACCTAACAAATGTAATCAGTGTGACCTGGTCTCTTGTATCCTAAATGATTCCAAACAATAAAAAAAAAGGCCAACAACAATGAAGAAAGGATAGTCTCTTCAATAAATGATATTGACAAAACAGATATCAACAAGCAGAAGATAAAATTACACCCTATTTCATACCATATACATATACATATACAAAATCAACTCAACATGGATTAAAGACTTAAACATAAGACCTAAAGCTGTAAAACTAGTAAAAGGAAAGAGGAAAAATGTCCCATGACATTATTCTGGGCAAAGACTTCTTAGATATTACCCCAAAAGCACAGGCAACAAATAAGAAGCTAATATCAAAAAGAAGTCAAACAATTCAATAACCAGGAAACAAATAACCCAATCAAGAAATGGGCAAAACCATACACTTCTCAAAAGATAGGTGAAAAAATGCTAATCACTAATTGTAGGGGAAATACCAATTAAAATCACAATGAGGTCTCACCATATACCTGTTAGAATGGCAATTATCAACAAGTCAAAAGGAAGGGGGGGGATAGTGAGCCTTTGTACACCATTGGTGGAAATGTTATCATTATGTAAAATAACACAGAGCCTTCCTAGAAAATTAAAACTAAGATTACCATATGATCCAGCAGTCCCAATTTTGGGTCTATATCCGAAGGAATTGAAATCATTATGCCAAAGGGATATTTGCATACAATGTAATGTATGCATGTACATTACAGCATTAGTCACAATAGCTAAGATATAGAAGTAACCTGAGTGTCTAACAATAGCTTAATCAATGGAGAAGAAATGGTATAAATACACAATGGAATATTATCCTGCCTTCAAAAGGAAATCCTATCATTTTTGACATGGGTAAACATAGGAGACATTTTGCCAAATGAAATAAATCAGACACAGAAAGACATATATTGCATGATCTCAATTATATGTGAAACCAAACAAAGTTGAATTTATGGAAATATAGAGTACCATAGTGGTCATCAGAGGCTAAGGGAAGAGGGTGGTGGGGAAAGGACAGGTGTTGATCAAAGGGTACAAAGTTTTAGGTAGACAGAAGGAATATGCTCCCATTATCTATTACACAGAATAGTAACTATAATAAATAATAACACATTGCATATTTCAAAATTGCTAGAAAGTAGATTTTAAATGTTTTCACCACAAAAATGATAAGTATATGAGATGATAAATTTGTGAGTTAGCTCGATTTAATCAGTCTACATGGTAAACATATCCAAATATCACATCGTACCCCATAAATATAAACAATTATTGTTTTCCAATCAAAAATGAAATTTAAAGACAAATATATTAAAACATTATATCCTAGAATTATCTTGCAAAGAAATTTCTAAATTCCATTGAGACTAAATATTGAGTAAGCAAAAAGAATGTTTATCTTCATACTCTAACCCACTAAATACTCAAGATAAGACATAGGGCATACTTATTGATAACTCTAATCAAACAATAGTTTGAATAATAGTTAACATTTATCAAGCACTGGTTGTTTTGTGACAGTGTACTAAGCTCCTTTTAAGCACATCCTTCCATCTTCACAGCAGAGACAGGGGTTGTTACACCCATTTTACAAATGAGGAAGCTGAGGTTTAAATGGCATGCCTAACTCAAGCTCAGCACAATTGATTTAGCGAGAGAAGCTTTCAAGTGAAGATTTCAACCCAAATGCAACTAACCTCATAATCCAGTCTACCTGACTATCTCACCATCACTTTCCCTGGTACCAGCCATTGTGAGGATCCAATGGAGTAATCACTTCTAGCTGTGGTGAAGCAAGGTTAAAGGCTTCTTGGAGGAGGTGACTTTGTAGAATAAATGGGAAAGGCAGACCTCTCAGACTGGATGAGCAGTATTCATAAAGGTAAAAGATGGGCCAGGGCTGGATCACTGGAGAGGTGATCTGACAATAGACTCACATACCAGCGTGGTCGCCGTAAGCTTCCATGCAGTGCAGCATGCCATGTGCAGCAAAAGAGCAGTGTCTTGATATGGGATGCAGTATACTTAAGTTCTACATGTATGGGACCTGGAGTCAGAGTTTAACTCTGCTTTTTACCCAGCTGTGTGTCCCTGAGTTGGTTACTCAACCTCTCTGTGCCTCAGATTTCCCAGCTATAAAAAGAGTCTCATAACAGCACCTAATTTCGAGTGATGTGAGAATAAAGCACTGTGATGCACATGAAGAGTTTAGCACAGTGCCTGTGCTGTCTCCCAACAAATGCTGTTTCTGTGATAATTGTCAAGATCCTTCTAATCCTGACACACTGTACCTCTAAGCAGTCCTGAGTGTTGGACTGTGGGATTCAATTATCCTTAAAAATCAGGCTCTTTGGAAACTTGGACTCAAAGAATCTCAACATCTCAGAATCATCAAACATTAGACTCCCAGAATTACAGAACCTTCCAAACTCAGAATAAAAAATATAGTTCAAACCAATAAAATTTGCCATACAAATTTTCTCCTAAATGCTGCCCTCTTCCTTTTTCTTTGGGGAATTGGAACTATTATTTTGTCAGCTGGATCCTTGACTTTTCTCCCCAGAAATATATATATTATTACTTTTTTTGTTTTGTTTCAAGGAAAGGCATTTATGTTCTTTTTTTCCTCCTTCCCTCTTTTTCTCCTCTCTCTTACACTGAGGATATGATGTGATGGGTAAAATATCAAGAACAATAAGTCAAAATTTCTGACAGAAATAATAGAGCCTGCATCCATTTCCAGCCGTTCTCCAAGTGATAACAATTAAGCCCCGGACAGTTTGAACTTTTTACAAAGAATTAATGATGCATGTGAACACAGGGGGGAGAACAATTGCTAATAATTTATGAAGTCTTCACCAGCTCAAAGTAGTAAGTTTGGTAGAGTGAGGGGGGAAGCTTTGAAAGGTAAACACTTTGAAAAGCCATTCTGAGGATCTGCCCTGTCAATTGAGAATTTACTACATTCCATTAAACAACCTAAAATAACTTCTATGGTAATCACCCTTCAGAAAGAGGCCCCGGTGCCGACAAAGGTATTATTAAGTTAAATTACCCTAAAAGTGTTGGATTGACAGAAAGGTTCAGTCAATGATTTGGAAAGCTGGGGTCCCTAAATGACACAAGCAAACAGATACTGATGTTCCCGGGGCTGGAGAACGTGGCTGTACAAAACCCGCCGCTAACAGGATTTCAGTTTGAGCTTTTAAATATTTCATGCTCCTCCTACGGATCTCAGGAGGAGGGCGATGGGATGCACGGAGGGGGAGGCCAGGGCTCCCGCACCCCTCCCTGCCTTGCCTTCCCAGGCCCGGATTTGAAAGGTAGCTCTGGGTGGAAATAAACAAAGAGGCATATGGCAGGGAGGGCTTGTCTCTTTGAGGGGAGAAGGGAGTGGTGAAGAGGGAATTCACCAGCTGGGTTTGATTAGGGGGAGGAATTAGGATTCTCGATTTATAGATAAAAGAAATGAGGTCTCTTAACCTAAGGCCACCCAGCGGGTCCGTGGCATTCACTAGCTCAGTGATGGCTGATAGCTCCCCTATGTCAAGCCCAGTAAAGATGCAGCAAGAGCCTGTAAATATTTTTATAAATTTGATTACTATATCACATACACGAAAAACGTGTGCAAGTCATACGTGTACAACTCAGTGAATTCTCCCAAACCAAACACACCTGTGTAACTGGCAACTCTCGACATTCCCAGGCCATCCCGCTCCCTAACCCTCTTCCAGGGCACGTCAGCACCCAAGGGCGTCACCATCCCCGACTTCTTTTTTTTTTTTTTTTTTTTTTGATCCAGAGCCTCAAGCTGTCACCCTGGATAGAGTGTGGTGGCATTATAGCTCACAGCAACCTCCAATTCCTGGGCTCAAGCGAGTCTCCTGCCTCCGCCTCCCAAGTAACTGGGACTACAGGCGCCCGCCACAACACCCTGCCATTTTTTGGTTGCAGCCGTCATTGTTGTTTGGCGGGCCCAGGCTGGATTCGAACCCGCCAGCTCAGGTGTACGTGGCTGGCGCCTTAGCCTGCTGAGCCACAGGTGCTGAGCCACCATCCCGACTTCTAACACACAGCTTTTGAACTCGATGTCAATCAGACGCACACAGTATGTATCCTTTCTTCCTCTAGTGTCTTTGACTCGAAATTTATGCATATGATTTGTCCGAATTTTGACCTGTATTTGTGGTTTGTTCACGTTCACAGGTGCTTAGTTTTCCTCTGTGCTCATGCGCCGTAATTTATGGCGCCACACTCCCCTTGGTGACGATCAGGGTTGTTTCTAGTTGTAACTATTATAATACCAAGAGTGACGCTATAAACTTCTTTTACAAGTCTCTCGGCGCACATATGTCCGTATTTCTGTTAAATTTATACCAAGAAATGAAACTGCTGAGTCACAGGATCTGCGTAAGTCTGGCTCTAGGGGATGCTGGCAAACAGATTTCCCAAACAGTTGTATCAATTTGATTTCCCACCAGCCGTGAATCAGAGTTGCGGTTGCCCCACCTTCTCACTCACACCCATTATTTCCTAGCTTTCTAAAATATTTTAACCATGATGGTGTGTGTGCAACAGTATCATGTGATTTTAACCTGCATTTTTTTTAACTCCAAGCACGTTTATTAGTCATTTTTATCCATTTTGGTGAAACTCCTGTTCAAGTCTTTTGCCCATTTTTTTACAAGGTTGTCTGCCTTTTCCGGCTGACTCTGGGAGTCCTTTATACAGTCTAGATATGAGTTCTTTGTCAAGTATGTATTTCAAATATCTTCTCCTACTCTGTTTCATATCTTTTCATTCTCATAGTATTGTCTTCAATAAACAGACATTCTCAATTTTAATTGTTAGTGTAATTTACCTATTTTTGGCTCCCACAAATATGTTCTGGCTACAGGAATACTGATGAGAATGGAAGGACCAAGGTAATGATAGCTTGCCCCATTCTTGTTTTGTGTGCCTGAAATAAAGAAATCCAATAGTGGATGGGATATAACATCCTTTGAAACATGTGATACTTTGCATATAGCTAACGCATGCAAATATTCGCCTAATCACCATGTATGTTTAAGGACCAACAACACACCAGATTTTGTCCTCAGCATTGGAGATATGATCGCATCGACTGGGACAACCAAGTCCCTGCTCTCAAAGAGCAGGTACAAACAGTAGAAGAGAAAGATCACGCCCATCAACAAGCGTTCTTTGTACCCTCAATGAATCCCCAACATTTAAAAAAAAATTTTTAATACACACACAAAAATTTTCAGAGAGATATTGATAAGTGCTAAAAGGAAAATTAAAAGGACATTAGTGAAAGAGAGACTTGGAAGTGGTCCCAGACATCTCTCTGGGGTGATAATTGAGCTGGGAATTTAAATGACCAGAAGGAATTGTCCTTGCAAAGTCCTGGAGGAAGAGGGCTCAGACAGGAAAGTACAAAAGTGCTGAGGGTTTGTAAGTCAGAAAGGAAAGGAAACTGACTTGTGCGCATTAGGTGAGGGCAGGTGGAATGAGACGCCTCGTTGGGTTGTGAAGGTCCATGGTCATAAGTTCTAACTCAGTGTGTGGTGGTGGTGGGTGTTGCTGTGCTCATGGTGATTATCACTTTGGTTGTTATGATTATTAGGAATAATTATATTGTGTTATTAAAGGCTGCTTTGTTTGGAGATTTGTTCCATGTGCCCATTTGGATTTCCACAGGCATCAAACAGCAAGGTGGGCAACGCTCATTCTGATACTTACGTCACTTCGCATCTGCTGTTCCTTCTCCCTCCAATATGCTTCCTTCCCTTATTCTCTCAAAAACTCCTATTTACTGTTCAGCACTTAGCCTAGACTCCAGCTTCTCTGTGCAAACTTCTTCATCTCACAGACATACACATGCCCAGCACAGCGAGGCCCCTTCTCACCTTTGTACTTCATCATGACAAAATTTCTTACAGTGGGCTTACATTTTTCTCTGCCTCTTGGTCAACGGTTTCTAAGCCAACAACGAGCCTTCCAATCCATGGAGACTTCATATTAAAGGAATATAGCTTTAGGCTACACATCTTCACCCAGTTAATTTCATCTCACAAATATCCCAGAATGTAGATCAAATATCCCAGAATGTGTTACCATTATTCCATTTCAGATAAGGGAATTAAGACTTTGAGAAGTGAAGTGACTTTTCACTTGGTCATCCTTTGATCCTTGTGCAAATGCCACTCCCTCAGGAACGTCCTTCCAGGCTAACCCCCAACCGAGGTCAGACCCAGCAATAGGCTCCCCTAGAGTCCTGCGACTCCCTGGTATAACATTTAAGACAGGGCAGGAGACCACACAAAAAGAATAAGCATGATAGAAACTGATTCTCCTGTGGCTCTCCCAGCTGTGTTGTTCTAGAATTGCATAAG
The DNA here is from genome assembly GCA_963573935.1 of Arctocebus calabarensis. Classification (NCBI taxonomy): domain Eukaryota; kingdom Metazoa; phylum Chordata; class Mammalia; order Primates; family Lorisidae; genus Arctocebus; species Arctocebus calabarensis. The sequence goes on from CAUYON010050213.1 coordinate 15,098, forward strand.
GGAAGAGGATTCTGGGGTCTAGCTATATCTCCCCCCATCCTCGGGTGCCTGTCCTACCTGTCAGGAGCCTCTTTCTGCCAACAGAGGTTGCTTGGGGCCTACAGCACAGAGGACTCCTCTCTGCCATCTGCGTGCCTGCCCCTTCATCCTTTACCAAGCTAAGCTGTCACCATACCACGCCTCCTTGCTGGGAGCTGGGGAAACAATTTATCCTACATGGTTCCCCACTGCTTATGGGATCCGGAGACTCCAGGAAGCCTGACAGCTGGGCATGTTCACATCTGGGAGCAATCAAGGACCTTTTCAGGCTGCTCTGAGTACAGGCCTGACCTGTCAGGGTGCTCAGGAGGGGGTGCATCCCCTGGGGCAAGAAGCAAAGAGATAATTCTGGGAGAAAGCATTTGTCTTTCCTCATCGCATGATTGTCTAGGGAGGTAGGAGCCTGTGTTCTTCCAAGATTAGACCTGAAATGAAGCAGACAGTGAGCAACCTGGAACTTCAAAGACCAGGGACAAGGCCTCCTTTGACTTTTAACGTGCTCTGTGACCTTAAGCAGGTCACTTAACCTCTCTGAATCCAGGCAATGATGCTAAATCTGGGGAATAAGTATAACTCTTTTTCAAAACAGTCAGGGACATTAAATGAGACAATTCGTATAAAGGACTTAGCACCTTGGCTAGTACGTAGTGGTACTCAATAAATTGTAGCTTTTTTTTTTTTTAACAAATATTGTTATCTACAGCTCCTAAGGATGTCATTGGGACTGAGTGGGGTTACATATCTAAAACTTCTAGATAGGGCTCATCACAGAGTATTTGCTTAATAATTAGTCATTCTTATCCCAAATTTGGAGTGCCACCAACTCAAGAGAATTGCAGTCCCTATCCATCATATGGTTCAGTTAGCCTTAACATGTTTCTGATGTTTGCATGGATGGATGGTAACATGAGCATATGTCCATCAGTCTTGAGAGCTAGCAGGAAAGGAAAATGTTCGGCACCATGTCTTCCCAGGAAGATAGTTCTAGGAGCAATTAAATCAGATGAACTGTGTCCGCTCATACCATCCACTTTGATCACGCTTGCAACAGATTCTGCCACCCCTTCCCAGCATGCTTTGGGCCAACCTCCTTTGGAAATTCCCATCAGCCCACATTGGTCCTGATGCAGCTGTTATCTAGAGTTAAGCATCCTCCCTCCAGGCAGAATGCTAGAAGATCGAAGCTTAAGAAGGAGCTCAAAGATTGTGATACACATTTCATTCATTTAACAACAACTTGAAGGCACTGTGTTAATTACTTTATATGTGTGATTGCATTCAATCTCACCGCATTCTAAGGACCAAGGCACATTTTATAAATAATGCACGTCCATACATTCCATGTATAATTCTCAATTAGAAGTCTTGGGTACTTGTATTTTCTGGAATTACACAAAGCTCTCATGAATGCCAAATTTCAGCAGCTTTTTTTTTTCCAGGCTTTCTGAATATCTCACACTTTTTCTTCCCCTGGTGCTCAACTTTTCCGGTACCCTAAACATATACTTAGTGTTTCTTTAAGGTAATTTAACACTTCCTAAAGATTAGGAATGTCATTATTTTGCAGATGGGGTTAAGTAGGTAAGTGCAGATAGGTAAGGGAAAAGGCCCTGCATCGGCAGCTAGCAAGAGATAGAACCAAGTTTCCAACGCAAGTCCGTGCATTCCCAAAACTTCTACCTCCTCTTCAACAAAACCTCCATCTTAGATGGGGAAATTGAAACCCAGCAAAGAGAGGGACTTGCCCGAAGTCATGCCCACTGTTGAGGTCCAGAGTCCAGGTTAGAATGCCCTATCTTTGCTTTTTCTCCTAGCCAAATTCCAGAGCAACCTCTTCAAAGAATCAGTTAGCCCCCTCTCTCCCCAGTGTGGCACCTCTCTCTCCAGCCACAGGAGAGACCCAGATTCGCTTTGTAGCCATCCCCAAAATAAAATGAGTAAAAACATTTTAGTTAGATTTTCTCCTCTTAAAGGCTAAGAATTTTCCAGGTCTGGGCACCTTGGAAATCTCCCAATGTCAGCCATCATCAGCTATAACTGGCACCCCTACTAATAAATTGAGAATGTCACATCTCCCAAACTGCATTATTACCGTTTATAATTTTGATTGTTCATTTGCATACGAAAATTAGTCCTGTGACATGCGTGAATTTTATTTTATTCTTGAACTAATTATAAACAAGAATGCCACATTATTTACATAACTAATTATTGTTCCTTATGTTCTCCTGTTTTTAAATGGGGGCCCATTCTCCATTGGTTGACTACAGAGATGAAAAATCCAAGAACATTTCTAAAGTTTAGGAACTTGTTCTATTTGCATCAAATACAAATTCCTTTGAATGAGAGATAATATGCTTTCCATTTTAATAGGCCTAAATTAGGTTGATCTTAATTTATAGTTAATTTGAATGAATAATTTCTGTCTACCTGAGTCTGTTTTTCAGCAGCTCATTGTAAATGTTTATTAACCCATAAATCTGCTGCCTTCCTTTAGGAGGGAATTTTAAGGGCCACCCCCTTCAAACTGGAGAGAGAATGGTACAGAGGGGGAAAAAAAATCAAAAACCCACAAAAGCAGTTTAAAAACCCTGATGTAAATCTTCATTCTACAAATCATATCCTGTGTGCCTTTAGGCAAATACCTAACCCTCTCTGAGCCTCAGGTTTTTCAATCATTAAATGAGTGGGTTGAATTAAATGGTCCTTAAGATTCCGACTCTAGCAAGGAGGGGGGAAGGTCTATTTATCATCATCCTGCATTTTATTATATATACTCCCAAATATCTCTTGTTGTTCAAAATCCAGCTCTTTGATTAAGATCTTAACGTGTCCTTACTTGTGAAGAATGGATTTATTTTCTTGGACACTATTGAAGAGTCCAAATTAAAAAGAAAAAGAAGAAGAAGACTCTACCAAGAAGAAGACCAAGGGACTATGCCAGACACTGTTCAACCTTTGAGAAGATAGGAATTGGGCAGATAGCATTGCTGAGATTCAACAAGGCCTCCCACTGCCAACCAATCATGCCATGGAGATAGAAAGTACATGGCTATGTCTACAGAAGGAAGAAATTTGGAGTCTCAAAGACCTGGATTTTAACCCCTGTGTTATCAATTCCTCTAATTTAACTTCTCTGAATCTTAGAGTGTCAGGTGAGAATAACAATCCTATTTACTTCCCAGGAAATTACCAGAATGATTAAATGAGATAATAATGTGCAAATTGCCTGGGATATAGCCGATGCTCAAAAGGTAAATCCTATCCATTCCTGCTCATAAGTTGGCCTCTGGAGGTGAGGAAGAAGAAGATAATGATAGTAACTAATATTTATTCAAGGATTAATAGGTATTGCTTCTTCAGATGTTGGCCCAAGAGTGACAATTCAGGGAAGTATCTTTTAACCTAGATGATGAGGTCATACTCATCATTGGAAAATGTCAGAGAACCATACACACTCCCTTTACTGCAGCAATTACAGCTCAGTTTCATTTTTCTTTGCATAATTTCTCTCTCTATCATCACCACTACCATCCAGCTTCTAAGGGAGATAGGGACCATGTCTGTTTTTGTCTCCACCATATCCCTCAAGTCCAGGCCAGCTTTAAATTAATATAAAAGCAGAAAGACTAAGGACTTGTCCTAGACTATCTTCTTTTGTCTTCATAAAATGGGCCCTCTGATAGTCAAACCCATTTTATAGACAAGGAAACTAAGGCTCAGAAAGGAAAAGTCCAACTGAGCAACCAGAAAGACTCCACAGCTTCCCTAAGCCATAAACATTCATTGTAGTATACCACTAAAGTGTGTGGTTGTTACATAGCACTATCATGCCAACTGACAGCTGATACACATTTGTGTACCATTTTACAATTCACCAAGCAACTTCTCGCACATTGTTTCTTCTGAGCTTCCACATCCTTATCCATAAAAAGAAAGAACAAGTTATTTTCTCTAGCTACCACAACTAGCAAAAAAAGAGAGACCTTTTTCATTCATTCTGCACTCACACATACAATAAACAATTCTTTAGTGGCCACCTACTACTTTCCAAACTTTGTTCTAGATGTTAGGTTTTCAACAGAAAAAAAAAAAGGAGAGAGAAAGAAAAAACATAAATTCCTCCCCTCATTGAGCTTAGATCCAATCCCCTTTTTAACATATATTCATTATGCATGTATTTATCCATCATATATCTTGTGAACACTTACTGAGTGTCTAGAATTGTACAGGAAATTGAGGAAAATGCTTTACCCTTGAGGACCTGAGAGTCTCATAGGGTAAATATTACTGCCCATCTCACCCACAGGACAAGACTTCCAAAGGCATGAGTAACAGAGACATGAACTCCAAATAGGTCACAAATGTGAATTTAAAGCAAAACAAGTTTGATGAGGGCAGAAGTTGGAGTTGTATCCTTACAATCCTAGCCTGGAAAAGACTTTTCATTTGTATAATACAATTATCCTGCTAAATTGATATATTAATTAGTTCCAACAATTGTTTCTGTAATTAAATGAGAGGGCACTGAAGAGAACCTACCAAAAAGGTCTGTGAGCTGGAATCTGGTGACCCCTCACCCACTCTGTTCAGTGATCAGACAATGGGAATGTGACCATTAATTGGATGTTTTACCGACAGACAGTTGTCCAAGCAATCATGGCGCTAACTGGCTCCAAAATTGCCAATGAATTGTGGCCTGCAGGTTTGTTAATGACACATCCTTTGTTTTCCTCAGTCTCATTATTTATTATTCAAAGGGGTTTGGAGTTCAAAGGAACCTTAACTGGAATAAGCAGCAAATCTCACAGACAGGGCAGACATACCTGAGAGAGGAAGGTCCTCCAAGCTTCTCAAAAATGCCCTTCAATATGGAACTCACCAACTTACAAGGAAATGCAATAACGTCTTGTGAAATATCCACATTAGGAGTTAAGCTCATCAACCATGGGTGTTGATTGACAGCTACCCTTCTTACCAACACAGGTCAGCTAAGGGCATAGGGGCCCCAGCTTGTGTATCTCTGTCCATGGTCCTGAATATTGGGGTTGGAGAAATACAGAAGAGGGGAGGAATGGGGGGCAGAGAGAAGGAAAAGAAAAAGGGAGAGAAGGAGAGAGGGAGGGAGGAGGCTGGGAAGGAGGGAGGGAGCAAGAGAGACTATTAGAGAGACACTATTGTTTTGACATGGTTTTCAAGTAATTGCAGTTACCAAGAAAGAAAATTGTTTTCCTTCAGAAAGTCAAGGGAGCACTTACTTCCCCTTCACCTCCCCCAACATTATCCTTGCAAGTGCAAGACTGTCAGCCTGTGGTTTTGTTATATTCAAAATCCTGTATTGGAATTAAGCCCTGCACAAGACTTGGGTTGAAGAGAAAGTTCCAACTTCGTTAACCACAGGAGGAGGCTCCTTATCTCCCCGGTAGGGCTTGGACAGTGGCCATTCCTGCCATCCTATACCTAGAAAGTGTAAGATGGCAAATAGGACAGCTGCATTCTAATCCTACTCCTGCAGCCTTGTGCTATGTGGCTGTAGACAAGCATCTTTCCCTCCCTGGTTCTTGGGTATCATAATTTCAAAGTGAAGGAGTCAGGCTAAGCTAATTTTGAGGTCATCTGTCCCTCTTCTGGACATTTGGAGATTTCTGAGCCAATTTTTCTCAAGAAGTGAAAGAAATATGACATTTTCTAACTTAAAATTCCCCTCCCAAAAGGGCAGCAATTCTACATTATTGGGCAACTACTGGGCCAAATAGCAGAAATACAAGAATGAGTTGCTCAACGTAAGAATTACATCTTTTCCTCCCAAACCATTGATGACCCAGCATCTTCTCTGTCCACTGCTTCCCCACTTACTCTTAACAGCAACCCAGGGGGCCAAATCCTGTTACTATCCCCATAAACAGATAAGGAAATTGAAGCCCAGGAAGAAGCAGTGACTCACTCAAGATTGCTTGGAGGATCTGAAACTTGGAGCCTTACCTTGTTTGAGTCCAAATTATTTCCACTCCACTGGGATGCCGTTCAAGGATCATTCTGAGCATACAGTCTTCCTTGACTAGCCCCCTGACGCAGGGCAGATTCCCAGTTCCTCCAGCCCCTCTGAAGTGGTTGTGTTCTGACTTTTTGGGTATCAGGCTTTCACTGAAGCCTCTCCCAACTAGTGTTTTTCCAGGGTACACGTGATGCCAAGCTCCAATCCCAAGCAGAGAGACCTAAGGCTGGCTTTAATTAGGAGGCCCATGATTGTTTGTTGTGACTTTGATGACAAGCATTCTGAGGTAGCCTCTGAGACCTGGGGAAATCCTATTAAACAAGCAAAATGGCAAAAAGGCTTGTGCAGGTTTCATGTCAGATGCTTCCTCATGACATAGGAAGGGAGAACGAAGGAAAAAAATCCTTTCTCAAAGACTATATTGCTGCTTCAAGACTCAGGTCTAAGACTTATAGGACCTTCTTCTGGTCAAGGTAAAAGGCAGGTTTTCCTATACCTCCCTGCCCAGAACTCCCTCCACCTTCCAGACATTGGAAGGGAAAGCAATTCTGTGTTCTGTCCATGTCTGCACAGCCAGAGAAAGGCTTCTTAGAACATTAAGTCTCAGAGCTGGAAGGGAGTTTAATACCCCCAGTGAAGGTCACCTCCCTATTCTCTAACCAGCTGTAAAATGAGAATGGTTTTTCTTTGATTGAGATAAGATTTGTGTTACTGAAATGCAAACTACATTTATTATAGGTATTCTTCTCTCTCTAGACATTCCCTGAGGACATGTTTACTGAAGTCCATATTGTGTGTCAGGGTGGGTCTGGATTCTGAAGACATTATGGTGAATAGGAACATTTCCTATCTTCAGTGGGCATGCAGACACTTGTCACATTCCCCAGGTATACTCTTTACCAGGTTAAGCTCCTATGGTTTCTTCAACTGTTTCTTTTAAGCTACGATTCTGATCACTCACCAATTGGTCATCCCAGAGTCACCAACCTCATACTTAGATAAGTATCCTGGGAGCCACAGTCATGGTCCACCCCACACGTACCAAGCCCAAGCTTTTACAATTTTTTACAATTCAACCTTTTAAAAGATAGTTACCAAGTATTTACCAGGTACAGAGGGGCCAACTGAGAGTAAAAACAAGTATGGTGTTTAGGAGCTTTCTAACTAGTAAGATTAAGAGGCATTCATCAAAGAGGAAGGAGAATAAAATTATGCCACTGGCATCATGTTTGATGGTGGAATGAAAAGGCAAGATGAGAGAGGGTGAAATGTGGAGGTGGGTATTGAGCCAGCTAGGAGACACAGGCAGGGAAGGCTTCTGGGAGGAGATGAGCTTCAGATCAAGACCTAAAGGATTGGAGATTGAGCCACGTGATGCCTAAGCACAAGGTCAAGCCCAGGAAGGATGGGAGATTAGCCACGTGATGCCTAAGCATGAGGTCAAGCCCAGGAAGGATGGGAGATTAGCCATGTGATGCCCAAGCATGAGGTCAAGCCCAGGAAGCCCAGAAAGGCCCCTTCCAAGGGTGCCCATGAGGATGCATGTCCGAAGACATGAAAAGAGGCCTTGAGATTGGAAAGGGAAGATTAGGGTAGAAGAACCCAAGATAGGGTGGGAAAAGGAGCCAGAGTTGGGCCATGTGTGCCCTTGTTTGGCAAATGAAGGCTTTTGAGTTTTTCTCCGAGTACAACAGAAAGTCACTGAAGGTGGAGAATGGTGTGAGCTGATGGAGAGAAAGAAGCAAGTATAGAGGGAAGGGCACCAGAAAGGAAGCTATCACGGTGGGCCACACCACACATTCTCACGCCCTTGGTCCTCACCTATTTTCACGTGCACTCACAGAGCTTCAAGAAGAGACAGGCAGGCAAAAGGGAGGGAAAACTGGTCTGTGTGGAGGCTGGGGCACAGATGGGATGGAGGTTTTAGAAGGCCTCATCTTTAATTTTTCTGTCTGGTTCCTTCATCTGTAAAATGAGAGCTTGAGGAGTAGGAATCACACAAGGATAGGACTTTGGAAAGTCTCCTGAAAAAGACAATTCTATGCATGTGAGTCTTCCATTCCCAGTGTAATAAACATCATAAAAGGTAATGAGTTGCCCATCCTTAGATATATCAAGTAAAGGCTGAGAAACCTAAAAGAGAAGAATAAAGCTCAAGAATTATTTTTCCCCTGCCAATTCCTGGGATTTTTCATACTTTATTAAATGCTTTTTACAAAAAAAAAGAAAGAAAGAAAGAAAGTGAGGTCAAAATAATTAGCCCCCTTTTACAGAAGAGGAAACTGAGGCCTATACAAGCAAAGTGAGTTGCTCAAGGTCACTCAACAAGTAGTGATGTGTACAACCTACCAGAGACTTTGCTAGGTGCATAACGAGTCTTAGATCATCTCATCTCACAACAATCCCATGAGGTACATTGTTGTCCCTATTTTGTGGATGAGAAAACTGAGGCATAGAGAGGTCACATGACACACCCAATGTCATACAAGTGAAGAATAAAGAATGTCTTATTCTATCTCAGGAGCCCTGATTCCTGCCCTCAACACGAAATGTCCTCATAAAACTTAAACTCTCATTTTCAAGGTCAATTCTGGTTGACTCTAGAGTCCATCTTCTATGCCTCGCCCACTTTGCAGCCTCTCTGTCCTCTGGTAATCTGTAAATTTCTTCCTGTGTTAATGTGCTGGGGCTGCTGTATGAACCACAAAGCAGGTGGGTTAGAACAACAGCAATTTACTGTGTCATGGTCTGGAGGGCAGAAGTCTAACATCAAGGTGTTGGCAAAGCCATCCGTCCTCCAAGCATGCGAGAGAGGGACCTTTCCAGGCCTCTCTCCAGAAAGCTGATAGATAGCTCTTTAGCTTGGAACAATAAAACCCCAGTCTTCACATGTGTGTCTCTGAAATCTCCCTTTTATGTAAGGACACCAGTCATATTGGACAAAGGCCCATTGGACCCCAGCATGACCTCATTTCAGCTAATTCCATCTGCAACCACCGTATTTCCAAATAAGATCACATTCTGAGGTACTGCTGGTTAGAGCTTTACACAAAAATTCAATGTGAGAATTTTCAAAGAGACATAATTCAACCCATCACTCCATCCAACCCCATGTGTCTTTGCCTTTAGAAGCAGGTAACAAGTCTCTGGGTGGCTCAGGGCCTCATGTCCCCTCCTTCCACTCTGCCCCAACCACCAGCCTCACACCTCGGTCCCAGATCTCCACTACTCTCGCTTGGATCTTGGTGTCATTTTGCATTAGTGACAGCCTGTGGCCTTGGCGTCCACTGAGGTAGAACAGCCAGGAAGCAAAAAGAAAGCCCCCATCCCTTCCAGAAAAGGCGGGAGCATATTTCATACAGTGAGAGAGAGAGGAATTCCGCACAGCCTCCTCCTGCAAATGCAACATGACACCTCGTAATGGGGCGATATCAGTACAAATCCCGCCTTGTGGCGGCCTGGAGCCTGATGGTAATTCTTCACATATTGTGCTCATGTCACTGTAAATACAACCACCAAGCTCAGGCTCCCACCATGGCCAGCGGATCGGAGGGGATCATTCCCATTTCTGCAGCTGAGAAGACTGAGGCCCTCATCACATAACAGGTTAATGGTGACCAGTTGGGCAAGAACCAAGAATGCAGAGAAGGAATGGGAACGGATGGCCCCTAAAGCCTCTTGTAGAAAGGGAGGGAGCAAGGCAGATGTGTCTAGAAGGGGTGAGGATGGGGGAGGAATGAGGAGCAGATATGGCTGGACCAAAGAGCTCAGTCCTGGAGAACAAGCAGGAAAGAAGTGAAGCCCAAGGAAGTCCCTGGAAATCAGATGGACTTGGGCAAGAGCTTGGGTGAAGAGCTGGCGAAAGCAGAAACCGAAGTCAGGGATTCACAGCTGGGGCACTGGGTTTTGACAGAGGGAGATCCCAAGTCAGATGGAGATGCTTTCATGCTTCCTCCTGAGCAGCCCATCTGCAGGGGTCCCCAGCCAAACTCGAGGGAGGTAAAGAAGGCTGCCCCATGTCTACAACAAAGACAGAGCTTCAAGGAAGTCCTCCAGCTTTTGCAGAAAATTTATAGCACCAACAAAAGAACCAAGACTGAATCTTGAATGTGCGGAATTGAAAAGGATATTAGTTATCTTTCTTCTACCTTTTTCCTCCACATCCATCCCCTACTCTATTCTGAGTCCTGGGAGGCTGGCTTCTGGGACCATATCACCTAGTCTTCTGGGTCAAGGTGAGATGATGAATCAGGGTGGGCCAGATGCAGTGAGTGGCTCATGCCTATGATCCTAACACTTTGGATCTGAAGGCTGAAGTGGGTGAATTGCTTGAGCTCAGGAGTTCAAGACCAGCCTGAGCAAGAGTGAGACCCAGTCTCTGAAAAAAAATAAAAAATAGCTGGGCATTGTGGCAGCACCTGTACTCCCAGCTACTTGGGAGGCTGAGGCAAGAACATTGCTTGGGCCCAAAAGTTTGAAGTTGTTGGCTCGGTGCCTGTGACTCAAGCGGCTAGGGTGCCAGCCATGTACACCTGAGCTGGCAGGTTCGAATCCAGCCCAGGCCTGCCATCAGCAATATCGGCTGCAGCCAAAAAATGGCCGGGCGTTGTGGGGGGTGCCTGTAGTCCCAGCTACTTGGGAGGTAGAGGCAGGAGCCTTGCTTGAGCCCAGGAATTGGAGGTTGCTGTGAGCTGTGAAGCCACAGCACTCTACCCAGGGTGACAGCTTAAAGCTCTGTCTCACCAAAAAAAAAAAAAAAAAAAAGAGTTTGAAGTTGTTGTGAGCTGTGACTCCACAGTGCCTAAAAGTTTGAGGTTGCTGTGAACTATGATGCCACAGTGCCCAAGAGTTTGAGGTTGCTGTGAGCTGTGACGCTATAGTGCCCAAGAGTTTAAGGTTGCTCTAAGCTATGATACCATGGCAGTCTACCCCCGGTGACAGAGTAAGAGTCTGTCTCAAAAAAAAAAAAAAAAAGACAAATCAGGGTGGGTGGTGGTCAGCCAGTACCAGATTACCAAAAGGCAAATGGAGATCTTGTCACAATGGTGAGAGGATAAATCATGAGGATGCTTGTGGATAAAGCATTACAGAGGAAAGAGAGACTAAAAGAGAAATGTCTGTGTACTTTATTCAGTCACCTGGATTCAGCCATGCCTAAATGTCTCCTGCTGATCCAACAAGTTTTCTGTTTTCCTTAAACCAGCCTCTGCATCCAAAGGCATCCCATTCAGCATATGTGTTATTGTAAAGTAGGTAATTCACTTATAATTAGACTGACCAAGGTTTTAAATCACAGCTTTGAGTGACTTCAGGCAAGACACTCAGCTGCTCTCTGAGCCATTCTTTTATACTCAAGATCTTCTGAGGAGAAGAACAAAATAAAATGATTCCTGTAAAAACACGCAGATATATTAGGTATGCCCAATAAATGAGAGTTTGCCTTGAACTCTCTCCCTCTTCTGGGTCCCAGGGTCCTAATAAGGAAAACTTGGCTCCTAGCATTGGTGATCTCACGTTTCACAAGTCAACCCACAGTGTCTTACACTGTCACGTTCCCCCACCCCCTGGAACATTAGTAAAAAGTTATCATCCTGTGTGATCACGTGCAAGGGGCATAACCTCCTTGTGGCTCAGGTTCCTCAAATGTTTAATGAAGAATTAATATTACTTACTACATGGATTGTTGTGAAACTAACTTCATTAGTACGTGTAAAGTGTTGGAACCCAGTCTGGAACATAAGTGCTCTATGCAGGCTGGCTATTTTGCTGGTGGTAGTGGTTTTCATTGAGTACCTTCTATGGTACACACATCTGTATCTCCACCATCTTATTTAGGCCTTGACAACATATCCTGTTGGGAGGGGATGGGTATAGTCCCAGTTGTGCAGATGGGGAAACAGACTTGGAAAAGTTGCATTGCTTCTCTGAGTGTTGAAGCTGGGATTTCAATAGAAGTTGGGTTCAAATCCAATATCACCTCCTCACCCAAACCCAGCCAGCCACAGGCTCTGCACTTAGAAAGGCAGTCAGGCTGTGTGTCCTTTTGGCCCACAGCAAGCAAAAAGCCCTCCAGAGAATGTACGCAAGTTTGCTTCTGAAGCTGTCTCCTTTTGCAAGCACACTTCCTGTTCATGTGAATGAAACCCACTAAGTAGTATGGTGTCTTCTCTAATTATAGGCTCCCCAGCCCATGCCAAGAGGAAGATGGTTTATGTACACTTGAGTAGATTTCAAATCAGATTTTGTGAGTCCCCAGCAAGAGGGAAGGAGGCCAAGTCCTTCCCCAGAGAAGAATAACGGGAAATGCTGTCAGCTCAAGAGTCTTCCTGGCTTCTCTCTCACTGGGGCAGGTGATGCTACCACCCAGGTTACAGAGCCCGCTCCTCGACTTCTTTTTCTCTGCTTCTGCTCTTTTCTAGAAGCAAGAAGGCTGGTTTGGGGTTGGGGGGGGGGGTAGGGAAAACAATGGAGAAGGTATTGCTAAGTGGAAGCAATGCTTTGGAATCAGATGAAACCGGATTCTAATCCCAGCTCTGCCTCATCTCAGCTTTCACAGCCTCTCTGAGTCTCAGATATCAAATGGGGAGTGCCAGTGCTTTCCCCACAATGATCCAAGGTAGCTGTGCATGGCTGTATGTCACAGTGCTTGTTACACATTTATCTAATATTTATTCATAGCCTACTCTGTGCTGCCCTGGATTACCAGGAATAAGATGTAGCCCTGGGCTCCATGGGAGTCCCTAGTCTAAGTGGGAGCAAGTCATTTACATGCATCCCTACCACACAATGTGATGAGAGAAGGAGAGGGCACTACAGGAAGGCAGGGCATCTGACCCAGAACTGGTGCATCAGGGAAGACTTCCTGGAGGAGGCGCATCTAGGCTGGAACCTCAGGAGTGACTCAGATGAGCCCAAAGAAGGGCTCATCAAGGGGTGTGCTTGGAAGAGCCCATATGAAGGTTCAGGAAGGAAAAAGAAAATAGTAAATTCCGGAAATAGCACTTAGAATGGCTGAAAAGTAGAGAGGAGAAAAAAGAAAAAAATGGCAAAAATACAGAAATGGTGTTTTTAAAAATCATGAAATTCAATAGTGCCAGTCAAAATAACATGAACTAGGAATATTTTAGGATGTGGGAATTATTCAGGAGGAGTTATTGGGTGAGTTAAGAATGATACCACCGTGTGAGTATTTTTTTTTATTTAAAAAAAAAAGAGAGAGAGAGAAGAAGAAAGAATGAAAAGAAAGTAATATACGTGTGAACACGTTCTGAATAACTCTGGAAGGATATACATAAAACTGAGAATAGTAATTATCCTCAGGGAATAGGATTATAGATCCCATTTTTCTTTTTTTTTTAACTTCTCAATTTGCTGCAATGAGCATGTATTGCATTAGTAATCAGAATATGGTTTTTTAAATAGCAACGTTATTAGTATAGACAGCAATGGTGGGTTCTAGATCTTCTGCTTCTTGCAGAGCAGCACAACATAAACATCCCTTCCACAGGGACTCTCTGTTTACTGTGGGAGCTGCTGGGAGCAGAGGCCAGTGTCCTTGCCTCCCGCTTATCCATTCCTTCGTTCCATACTATTTATGAAGAACCTGCAGCATGGGGCAGGGATGGAGCTAAGGACTCAGAAGACCCTTCCTTCACCAGGCCCTTCCCCTGCCTTCAGGAGGCTCAGCCTGGTGGGTGCAGGCAATGAAAGCAGATGGTTCTCTTTTGCAGCATGGCCAGAGGTCAGCACAGGAGAAAGAGCAGTCTCACCAGCACTTCCTATGAACACGGCACACTCATGCACACACTCACTCCCCCAACTCATGGCCCTGTGTTCCTCTCTTCGTGGAGTCTCTTGTTTTGGGTCTCCATCTTGACCCTGACGCCAGACAACTCTTGCCACAGCCGCCTCACTGGTTTCCCCATTCCATAACTTTCTAATCAAAAAACCCACTGAACGGCCATGCTGTAAATGTGCTGGACTACTCAGGGCATTCTACATTCACGATAGCTCGTGTAAACCTCACAGGAAACCCCTCAGAGGAGAGTGAGTGGATGAGAAAGGGCTTTGTGTAACAAAAAAGGATGTTACATGCATAAAAGGATGTTATGGAGCTATAATGCCCCATTATAGCTGAATGGAGCATCAATTGTAGCCAGACACTGTGATAGGTGCTTTATATGTTTTAGTTTCTTTAACTTCCGTGATAACCCTGCAATGTGATGCTGTCGTCCCCATTTTACAGATAAGAAACTTTAGGTTGAGAGAGGTCAGATCAAATGTCGAATGAGTGTAGTAAATGAGGATTCTTATCAACTCTTGACGTAAATCCAATTTATAAACAAAACAATACAAAACCTTAAGCCAAAGAAAAGAACCTATAAGCTCAGGTAGCAGAAAAATCTAAAAAACAATATCAGGTATGGCTGGATCCAGGTACTCAGGAATCTTTCTACATCTCTTGGTAGCTTTCTTTTTTTTTTTTTTTTATTAAATCATAATTGTGTCCATTGGTGCAATCATGGGGCATAATGTGCTGACTTCATATACAATCTGAAATATTTTCATTGAACTATTTAACATAGCCTTCATGGCCTTTTAATCACTATATGAAGACATTTATATTCTACATTTAGTAATTTTCACTTG
>CAUYON010050216.1:0-23732 GCA_963573935.1 Arctocebus calabarensis
GAGTCTCACTTTATCGTCCTGGTTAGAGTGCCGTGGCGTCACACTGCTCACAGCAACCTCCAGCTCTTGGGCTTAAGCGATTCTCTTGCCTCAGCCTCCCTAGTAGCTGGGACTACAGGCGCCCGCCACAGCGCCCAGCTATTTTTTTGTTTTGCAGTTCGGCCAAGGCCGGGCTTGAACTCGCCACCTTCGGTATATGGGGCCGGCGCCCTGCTCGCTGAGCCACAGGAGCCGCCCACATATCCTTTAATTTCTTAACCATGTGAACATATTGCTTTTTTGAAAAATTTAAACATTTATAAAAATTTACTAGCATTCAAACAATAGCTGTTACATTTAACAAACACTTGAATCTTACAGAATCATTTATTTTTTTTTGTACTGTGTATTAATACAAGTCTGTCTTTGTACTGTGTATTAATACAAGTCTGTCTACAGTGATAAGGTATCTGTATTATTTTTACTTAGTATTTTTCTATTAAATGAATTGTTTATTTTGCAGGTGTATATTTGTATTTAAAAACTATAGTAATTTAATAAAAAATATTTGCATTATTTTAATTTAGTATTTGTATTAAATGGTTTGTTTCTTATAAATAATATGAAGTACAGTCCTTCAAGTCTTCTGCCATCTCTTTGACCCTTTGTTTCATTTTTTTCCCATTTCTTTAGAAAGGCGCAAAATTTCTTAGTGATGCTGAGATCATCCAGTTAGTCAATGCTAAGCATATCCCAGCTTACAAATTGGAAACCCTGATGGAAACCCATGAACGAGGTGTATCAATTCGTCGACAGTTACTTTCCAGAAAGCTTTCAGAACCTTCTTCTCTTCAGTACCTACCTTATAGGGACTATAATTATTCCCTGGTATGTTATTTTCTTGATTAGAGAGCTTAGCTTTATAATTTTTTGGTCTTTTTTGTTTTTTCCTGGCTAATTTTTTGTATGTAGATACTTTTATAAAGTGTCTCTTTTAAGTCATCTTAACTATAATTTTATATTGTGCTTATGATATAGGTATTAGAAATGCAAATATTTTCCTTGTATTTAGTCATTCTCAAAGCTTTAAGTATTTTAAATACTTTTAAATAGTAGATTTAAAATTTTGTTAACAAGTATATATACTAAAGGATTAAGTTTTTTTTTTTTTTGGAGAGAGTCTCACTATGTTGTTTTTGGTTGAGTGCCATAGCAACACAGCTCACAGCAACCTCCAACTCCTGGGCTTAAGTGATTGATTCTCTTGCCTTAGCCTCCTAAGTAGCTGAGACTGTAGGCGCCCACCACAACACCCGGCCATTTTTTGATTGCAGCCATTGTTGTTTGGCCGCCCGGGCTGGATTCGAATCCACCAGCTCAGGTGTACGTGTCTGGCACCTTAGCCCGTGTCATTGCTGTTTAGCCGGCCCTGGCTGGGCTCAAACCCACTGTGCTATGGGTGCCGAGCCAAGGATTAAGTTTGAAAATAGAGATTAAGGACAAGAGCTGAGATGAGTTGCCATGTGTTTACAACATAGATTTTTCACTTGGTGCCTGTTTTTATACTTTAGGTAATGGGAGCTTGTTGTGAGAATGTTATTGGATATATGCCCATCCCTGTTGGAGTGGCAGGACCTCTGTGCTTGGATGGTAAAGAATTTCAGGTTCCTATGGCAACAACAGAAGGTTGTCTTGTGGCCAGCACTAATAGAGGCTGCAGAGCAATAGGTGTAAGTTGGCACTTATTTATTTGCTTATTTCAAAACATTCCCTAGACAAGGCAATAAGAAGGGATTTGGGGATAATCCCCTGATACCTTTGGGATATCCAGGTTTTCTGGGTTAATATATTACTCTGTAACATACTCTGTAGCTTGGAGGAGGTGCCAGCAGCCGAGTCCTTGCGGATGGGATGACCCGTGGCCCTGTGGTGCGTCTTCCACGTGCTTGTGACTCTGCAGAAGTGAAGGCCTGGCTCGAAACACCGGAAGGGTTCACAGTGATAAAGGAGGCATTTGACAGTACCAGCAGGTGAGTGGTTTTGTATGTGTGTTAACGCTGATTTCAGAGTCATTACCGTTTTCTGTGATTGTTAAACATAATTGTTAACATACTGACTGCTTAAGAAAACAATATCAATCTATTCATTCACAATGAGTAAGAGGGAAAAAAAGAAGGTTAATTCAAATGAATAACTTGATAGAAGTATATTTTAAAAAATAGGTGTGAGCTAATAAATTTGATTTGAATATTATTTTGCCCTAGGGGAGAGTTGTGTTTGAGAAAAAGATTTTTTGGCTCAGCACCTGTAGCTCAAGTGGCTAAGGCGCCAGGCATATACACCAGAGCTGGCAGGTTCGAATCTGGCCCCATCCTGCCAAACAATGACAACTACAACCAAAAAATAGCTGGGTGTTGTAGTGGGCACCTGTAGTCCCGCTACTTGGGAGGCTGAGGCAAGACAATTGCTTAAGCCCAGGAGTTGGAGGTTGCTGTGAGCTGTGATGCAATGGAACTCTACCCAGGGCAATAACTTGAGGCTCTGTCTCAGAAAAAAAAAAAAAAGATTTTCTGATCAGGACAGAAGTATCAGCATAGTAGATTTACTTTGGAGAAAGGCAAATTTATAAAAAAGCATAATTATTACAAATCCTGACACCAATAGAGTAAGCTGTTACGTTTGTTTTGATGTGAACTTTTAAAGTTTATTAGGAAATAATTGTCTGTAGCCCCTTCTTGTAGCATCTAAGAATGAAACCATTGAAATAGTGTCCCCAATACATTTTTAGTTAAAAGAAGAAATGAGTAATCTCTATGAGGTTTCTTTTATGCATGAAATTACATTTTAAGACCAGTCTTATAAAGAATGAAATAAAATCTTTGCATCTTTTCTGTATAGATTTGCACGTCTACAGAAACTTCATATGAGTATAGCTGGACGCAACCTTTATATCCGTTTCCAGTCCAGGTCAGGAGATGCAATGGGGATGAACATGATTTCAAAGGTGAGTGGGTGGGGATAGCCTGTATCTGAAAGGATATATAAAACTTGTAGGAATAGTTGTCCCGGGTGAGTGCAGGGTGGTAGGAGGGGACCAAAATTACTGTTTAAACTATCTATTTTTAGGTATACTATACCCCATATATATGTTATACACTCAAGAGTTAATTGATTAAAAACTTTTACTGAAAGATAAATGTTGATTGATTGTTGTAACTCATGTTATATAAATTAGGCTTTTGTTCATTGTTATTGTTTATATTTGATATACAGTAGAACCTCCATAGTTAACCACCTCCCTAGATTGAACACCTTCTCAAGTTGACCTAAATTTTCATAGATTGGACATGCACCACGTATGCCTATCAGTATAGTAGGCCTAGTCCTAGTTCCTTTTGTTGGCCACTTCTGTATGTTGACCTATTTATCACAATCCCTTGGATGGTTAACTTACAGAGGTTCTACTGTATTTATTTAATTTAGATTTGGCATTGTACATATTCTGGGTTTCCTCAGAAGGGCCAGGAAGAATCTTGGAGTTAACGCTTCAGAACTGTGTCCAGTAAACTTTGAAGCTGACCTCTTACAGAAACTTTAAGATTTGTGTTTAAAAAGGCAAATATAATTCATATGTATAATCTACTTAATTATTTTCTAAGAAGTTTGTGTATGATTTACATTTTATTCTGCTGTATACCATAAACAAGTGTAAATTGTTAAGGACAACTAGTGAGACGTCAGAGTTTATTTGTGGTTTATATTCTCTGTTGATAAAGACAATTTGGGAAGAAAGAGGATAATGGGTAAATTATCCTCTTTATCTCTCTGGGCACAGAGAGAACTTGACTTAAGATTTTTTTACTTTATGATGGGTTTACCAGGGTGTTAAAGGCAGTTTTGTCGGGTGTGGTGGGGTGTGTACTGTAGTCCCAGCTACTTGTAGACTGAGGTAGGAGGATTGCCTAGCCTGAGCAATATAGTGAGACCCTGATGCTAACAAAAGAAATAAATGTAGTTTTGACTTATGATGAGGTTACAGCTTAATAAACCCATTGTAACTCAATAAGCTGCTATATATAAGTATTAAAAATTGCCAGTAAACAGTATGGTAGTTCCTCAACAACTTCAAAAACAGAGTTACCATATGATTGAGCCATTTCATTCTGGGTTTAAACCCCCCAAAATTGAAAGCAAGGTCTCAAAGATATATGTGTGTGTGTGTGTGTGTGTGTATGTGTGTGTATGTATGTATGTATTTTTTTTTTGAGACAGAGTCTCACTGTGTCACCCTGGGTAGGTTGCGGTGGCATCACACCTCACAGCAACCTCAAATTCTTGGGCTTAAGTGATTCTTTTGCCTCAGCCTCCTAAGTAGCTGGTACTACAGGCATCTCCCACAACGCCTGGCTATTTTTTGGTTGTATTTGTCTTTGTTGTTTAGCAGGCCCCAGCCGGGCTGGAACATGCCAGCTTTGGTGTATGTGGCCAAAAAATAGCTGGGTGTTGCTATTTGAGTTACGGGCACTGAGCCTCAAAGAGATATTTGTATACCCATGTTTATAGCAGTGTTTTTCATAGTAGCCAAGAGGTGGATGTAATCTGAGTGTTCATTGATAGCTTAGTGAACAACACATAAAATGTATACACATACAATGTATAAACATATTATTCAGCTTTAAAAAAGGAAGGAATTTTTAACATGCGATACAGCATGGATGAACCTTGAGAACATTATGCTAAGTGAAATAAATCAGTCAAAAAATTACAAATATTGTACTTGCATGAGATACTGAGAGTAGTCAAATTCATAAAGACAGAAAGGAGAATGGTGATTATTAGGGCTTAAGGGGAGTTGTTATCTAACAAGTGCAGAGTTTTAGTTTTATAATAGATGAAAAGATTTCTAGCCATTTGTTGCATAGCAGTGTGAATGTACTTAACCACTGAACACATAAAAGTGGTTAAGGTGGTAAATTTTGTTACGTGTGTTATACCACAATTAAAAAATAATTTTAAATATGTTTTAGGTTTTTGAGGTATGAGTTGTTAATTAAGTTAATTTCATTTAATTGGATGTCATTGGAAGGGCTTATTTTATACTTCAAATCACCTATAAAAACGACTTTCTGTTCACTACAAGATTGACTTTTAATGACCTACTTCTCTGTATGGACTTTGTAACTTGGACTTTTAGGTAACTGTTTTATAATTAGAAGAGGGAATTTGTTATATGTTGATTGTGGGTTGAGTTATTCACTTCTCAGTGACATATGAATATGACTATTTCTTATATTCTAATTTTTCTTTTTTTGTTTTTTGGTTGTTTTATAAAACTTTATTTAATGTATGTGACAATCATCAGTTAGTTCTTATTCATCTTGACTATAGAGTTTTTTTTTTTTTTTTTGAGACAGGGTCTTACTTTGTTGCCCTTGGTAGAGTGCTGTGGCATCACAGCTCACAGCAACCTCTGACTCCTGAACTTAGGCGATTCTCTTGCCTCAGCCTCCCGAGCAGCTGGGACTACAGGCGCCTGCCACAATGCCTGGCTATTTTTTTGTTGCAGTTTGGCCAGGGCCGGGTTTGAGCCTGCCACTCTTGGTATATGGGGCCAGTGCCCTTCTTACTGAGCCAGAGGCGCTGCCCCATGACCATGGAGTTTTGAAAGTGGTAACACATAGATAAAAAAAGGATAGAGCAACGGTTCTCAACCTGTGAATTCCATTCAGAAGGTTGAGAACCACTGTTATAGAGCCTCTTTAGTGAAACTTCATCCTTACGTTTCTGGACAACTGTACGTGGATACAATATGGGACAGTCCTTTCTCCTTTTGGCCCAGATGGCTTTGTTTGAGCCTGATTGACATCGATGTGTGCAGGTTTGGAGTTCTCATCTCGTTCATGGCAAGTTTCCCATCTACTTGAGTGCCCAAGGGGCATGCTTCCTGGAGCGCGCTCCAAGATGCACTTCTGAGTGTTGATGGTGTATTCTTGGGTCATCACCTTGGTGACGGCAGAATGGCCCTTATGCTCAGCACCCTTCTTTGTGGAAGCCATTCTGCTGGGCCCAAATTAAAAAAGATGTATTATTTTTAATCCTCATTCTTATAGTTTTATCCACTCCTGTTCAAGGATTACTACAAAGAACTTGGTTTTCATACCTAGAAAGAAGTACATTAGAAATTACCTAAGAAATGAGTCATTGTGATGGTTAATAAAACCTGGGTTTTTTTGTTCAGTTTCTTTGAGGTATATAGTCATATTTGGAAGTATATTGTAGATACAGATTAACCTCTCTGATTTATAAGGATGAATACTTGGTGCTTTTTAATGTGTGTGTGGTTGTTTTTGTTGTTGTTGTTTTAATAGGGTACAGAGAAAGCCCTTTCAAAACTTCATGAGTATTTCCCCAACATGCAGATTCTAGCAGTTAGTGGTAACTATTGTACTGATAAGAAACCCGCGGCAATAAATTGGATTGAAGGAAGAGGAAAGTCTGTTGTTTGTGAAGCTGTCATTCCAGCCAAGGTTGTCAGAGAAGTGAGTGATCTGATAAATATTTTGTCTTTTCATTTTGTAATTCTAATTGAATGAAAAAAGTTGAGGAAAGCCATATTAACATTTTAAATTAAGTCAAATATGGGGGTTATGTTTTCACCTTGCCCATCTGTCTATGTGTGGCAATCACAGGTATAAATTTTACTGATACTCTTTTTATCGAGGACAGGGCTTAAATTGGGCTACATTTAAACTCTTGTTTTCTAGAGTTACAGAATGATAGATCTGGGTAGCGTTCTCCTGAACCTTGTAGACAAAGAGGTAAAATATACACAACTCTGTTTTCCAGGTATTAAAGACTACTACAGAAGCTATGATTGAGGTAAACATTAATAAAAATCTGGTGGGCTCTGCCATGGCCGGGAGCATCGGAGGCTACAATGCTCATGCGGCTAACATTGTCACTGCTATCTACATTGCCTGTGGACAGGTGGGTGCTCCAGCTTCGACATCTCTTCTGTTATGTTGTTCTAAGTGAAGGAAGTATAGTGTATATTTTTTTTTTCTTTTTTTTTAGGATGCAGCACAGAATGTTGGTAGTTCAAACTGCATTACTTTGATGGAAGCAACTGGTCCCACAAATGAAGATTTATATATCAGTTGTACTATGCCCTCTATAGAAATAGGAACTGTGGGTGGTGGGACCAATCTACTACCTCAGCAAGCCTGTTTGCAGGTATGACGCATGTGGCATGGACTCCAGTGACCTTGAACCTAGTTCTGACTCTGTGGAACTTTCTCTTCTTTCTGTCTGACACCACATACTACTCACTTCTGTATTTTAGCTGGGTCTTTTTGCTCTTTTGTTTTCTACCAGATTAATCCAGTGTGTCCAGATAAGCATGTTCAGGCATTATGCTTAATAAATTAAAGCAAATGAATGTTCATATACTCTGAGTGAAGACACTTGCCAGGCAGTCAGGCTGTGGTTGTGATGTCAGCTGGGGTATTTGCCTTGTTAGGCCTGGCTGTCAAATCTTAGAAATTTAGTACTTCAGTGGAATTGAATACTAGTCTCATGCCATTATAGTTGTCCTGATTTTAGGTGATTTTGTAATAAATTATTATTATTGCATCTGTCTTTAAGGGTGACTCTTACCGCGTTTCTCTCTGGCTATAGATGCTAGGTGTTCAAGGAGCATGCAGAGACAATCCTGGGGAAAATGCCCGGCAACTTGCCCGAATTGTGTGTGGTACAGTGTTGGCTGGAGAATTGTCACTGATGGCAGCGTTGGCAGCAGGACATCTAGTCAAAAGTCACATGATTCACAACAGGTAAGACTTACCAGATATATTTAACATATATTTTCCCTAGATTTAAAAACATATATAATATAAAAAGTTGTCAGATATAGTAATCTTAGATTAGAATTCTGCTTTCCTGATTATTTTGTGTATTGCTACTTTGTCTTTTTCTGCCATAGGTCAAAGATAAATCTACAAGACCTCCAAGGAACTTGCACCAAGAAGACAGTTTGAGCAGCCTGACAATTCTGAACTGAAACGTGGGCATTGGGTTCTAAAGGACTAACATAAAATCTGTGAATTAAACAGCTCAAGGCAGTGTCCTGTTGAGGATGAATAGACATGATCAATGTGACGACTGCTTGGTTTTTGGTTCTTTCAGAGAGGTTTGAGGTTTTCCATGCAGATTCCTCAGATCTGAGAACAGTTTAGTACTTTATGCGCATTGCTCTTTGGAAAGATTTCAGTATCAATGGTAATCTACAGGTTGCTTCTGAAAGCAAATACAAGCTGGAAAAAGTGTTTTCTTTTGAGATATTCATGAAGTTCATGGTGATCAGTGTAAGATTGTTCTCCTCCACCCCTGCCAGTTGAAATAGATTTTTAAATTATACTGTAGCTGATAAAATTCCTGAATTTATAGTTAATTTATTAAGTCTGGGTTGTAGAACTTTAAGAAATAAGACGTAGGCCTATTTTTTGTAAAGTAATACTTCATTTGGTGCTGGTCTGTTTTGATTTTGGGGATAACCAACATTCTTCAGAAGAGGACCTGCTTTCTTCAAGGGAAGAATGATTTCCAAACTACAGAATAATGTAATAAGCAGTGCTTAATAGTTCTTCATTGAGAAAGGAAATCATGGCAAGGTGCGGTGGCTCACACCTGTAAACCTAGCACTTTGGGAGGTTGAGG
Source organism: Arctocebus calabarensis (assembly GCA_963573935.1). NCBI lineage: Eukaryota > Metazoa > Chordata > Mammalia > Primates > Lorisidae > Arctocebus > Arctocebus calabarensis. The sequence continues at coordinate 8,695 of CAUYON010050216.1, forward strand.
TGGAAGGATCACTTGAGGCCAGCAGCTCAAGCCATTCTGAGCCTGAGCAAAAACTAGACCATCTCTGCAAAAAACAGAAAAATTAGACATTGTGGTACACACCTATAGTCCCAGCTACTTGGGAGGCTGAGGCAGGAGGATCACTTGAGCCCAGGACTTTAAGGTTGCTGTGAGCTATGAATGTGCCACTGCACTCTAGCCCATCTCAAAAGAAAAAAAAAAAAGAAAGCAAATCATTGCATTTATTTCTGTAGGCTGTTTGTTCAGAAAAACACTTGCCTAAATCTAAATGTTTGACTAGGTCGACTGTACCACATCTTTCAGCATGTTTTATCATTAGGTTTGAAGAAACACAGAGTTTTGTGCTCTTGTCTATTGCTTAAGTGAGGGTGACTCTCAAATACAAGCAAGTCTATGACCTCTCTCAGAACTCAGTGTTGAGACATAGTTTTGATAGAAAAATACCATTTCTCTTAGCCAACTTTAATTTTTTAAAGATGTTTTAATTTATTTAGCTGAAAAAAGCCTAGTTTTTTTTTTTTTTTTTTGTAAACAACTGTATCAAATCTGTATATGTTGTAATAAAGTTTCTTATGCTAGATTATTGAAAATGTTCAGGAAATAAAGAAAATCAACTTGTATACAGATAAACCTCTAGCTTGGGCCAGAGAAGATACTGTTCTTTAATGCTGTCCAGGAAAGACTGGCTTGCTTGCCGAGCCTAATGAAAGGGAAAGTCAGCTTGCAGAGCCAATGAAGGAGCCATGTGAATGGCCTTGGGGCTTTTGTGCCTTGTTCCCGTGGCCAGGAGGTTGGTGACTGAAATATCACACAGGGCTCTTTGATGGACCCAAAAAGCTCTTAGCTTCCTCAGGGGTCAGCACAGTTGTTGAATCTCAATTTTTTTAACTGTACAAGTTTTATATAAATAATAAAGAACTCCCTATTTTGTATTACATCTAATGCTTCAAGTGTTGGTCTTAGAAGTCTCATGAAGAAGATGGACTCTTAAGAAACATTCTAGTAAAGCTGTGGCAGTATGGAGAGCCTCTTAGTGATTGTGTCTGCTGTACTATTGTAGAAGATACACCTTTTCTGTTGTACACTAAGCTTTTGTTCTAACTTTTCAGCCAAAGTTATTTATCTGAGCTTTTCATGGAAGTTGCAGTGAAAAGTATGTTGAATGTTCACTTCTCTGACTGAAACCAATACCATCTTGCTAAATTAATGTTTTATACAATTAACTAAATTGCATACATTTTGTTATAGAGTAACTTTTTCTAGTTTCAGTAAATTATGAAAAGGAAGTTAATACCAGTCAGTGTTAAGTAGTGACCTTTTTTGTCTGGATTAGCCTTAGGCCCAGAGCCTGAAAGCTTGTGAAATCTGGCTGGAGTGGTAGTCTTTAATTCATGCTAGGAGTCACATGATCATTTTTCATATTCTTCAACTCCATGACATTGATGGCAGGCCGGTATTGTCTGTACATTAAAAATGATCTTTCTTGTGCTTACATGGCTTGAGAGTTCAGATTTATCATCTCAACCAGACTACTTTTGAATTCTGAGTAGGTGGATTAAATAAGGGGAAAAAAGGAGAAAAGACTGGGCAGCCAAAAACCAATGGCCATTGCAAGTGTGCATTTAAACTGTGTCAGCTGAGTTGGAGACTAGACTTGGTACAGCTTAGTGTAGTTGAGAGTGGCCTCTTCAGAATGGCTTTCATTTATGTGAAAAGTATATGTGACTATACTTTTGCTGTGGTTAAAGGTGAAAAAGTAAGGTGTCTATGAGCCAATGAGAACCAAGAGCAGATACTAGAGAATCAGTTTGAATTTTTCTCCTGAAATGGCCTGTGATGGTCAGCCCCCTCCAAAGTAGAGCAGGTTGGACAGAAGACAGTGAAGGATATTCAAGCTCATGTTCTGCTTGGGTAATTTGCTGAGCACTAAGATGCACATGACAAGTGCAGGATGTTCAGTCATCTGAGAAGAGGATATAGGATAAATCCAAAGGGAACATCCAGCATTGTAGGATGCAATGCGCTCAAACTAGGGGGACCACAGCAACACACATCAATATCAATCTCCTGTGTGGAGGAAGAACTCTACTTAAGTTTAACATTGTGGAGACTTTTTTCAAGATCAGCATTTCTCAAACAATGCTCCTGTGCTAGACAAAGCCAGAATTTATTAATGAACTTTGCTTTAGTAGCTAAGAGAAGATGGCAAATGACTTAGTGTTTAACAGATTTCCTTTTTTCATTGTGGTGTACTTCCACCATACCCCCCTGCCCTGCCTCTCCCCACGTTTTCCCCTCTTGAGCAAGTTTGAGAGCTGAAGGAGGTATGGACACTCCTGTGCCTGGAGTGTCCTGACAACAGACCAATAGAAGAGACTTGCAGGAACAGCTAGAGGCAGGCCAAATGCTAGAGTGTGCCACAGACTCACATGGAGGACCAGTTAAAAACATAGCTAGGCCCACTCCTCCACCCACCAACCCCTGGAATTTCCAATTGCCTTTGGGGTGGAGCTAGAACTTAGGTAGTGCTAATGACTAAACAGGTGCTGCTGCTGGAATAGGTTGGATTCAGTATGAGGTGCTTGGTGGGGCTGTGAATGAAAGGTATTGGAAAATTGTGTTTATTCAGAAGCACAAAGTTGGAAAACACCTGTGGGGAAACCAAGTGCTGGTTAATAACTTAATTCGAATTACCTGAGAGAGATGTCATAACCAGAAAATGTTTTTGGATTTGGTGCTCCTCCCCAACTCCCATGATCCGAGAACCACACTGAAGGTTTTCTGCACTCTAGCTCCATCTCAACAAAAACAAATCATTGCATTTTTCTTTTTTGTCATTCCTCCTCAGCTGCTGCATGAGTAACTACTTAACTCTGGCACCTAGAACTCTCTGTGGCTGCCCTGCATTTGCTTCCTTACTCATTTGCCGCTGTGTGTGGCTGGGAGATTCAGGGTGGCTTTGTAAAGATTAAGTCCTACGGCAAAAGATAATGGTGTTCTTCCTGAATCTCATCCTTTTGAACTTAATGTATTCTTGGAATGGACATTACCCTCTCCTCCATTTCTCTTCTCTTTCCAATATGGATGGACCTTCCATTGAAATTAAAAAAAACTTCTCCCCCTCCAGCTCCCTTTGCTCCTTTTCACAACCTATCCATTTTTTCCCTCTGCTTTTTTGTCACCTCAAACATAACATTTTGTTGAAACTCCTGACTTTCGGTGGGGCTCTGTTCTGTGACATTAGCAGCTGAGCTACTAAGCTAGAGCCCAGCTTATAGGTATAGCTGCTATGCTAATATAATGAGCAGAGTCACAGTGGGTATATCCACAAATACATAGGAAGGGAAAGTACATACAATGTAACTGAAGAGTAGAGAGGTTGGTGTATTTAAAGCCAGATGTTGGGACCTTGCAGGAAGTTTTGGATGCCGCCTGGGGTCAGGAAAGCCAGCATGTCCTCAGCCTATAAGCATGGATTGCTGAGTCATAGGGGTGAGTACACCTGCCTGTAGTGATTTATCTGTAGGGAGGCCCAAAAAGAGTCATGCTGCTGAGACAAATGGGATAAGGCCAAACTTCTAAGAGATGTCTTGGATAACAGACTGAAGTCAAGGAGTGTGGACTCACTTGTGGAGATAAGGGTGCTGTTCACAAACATATTTAGGCAAGAGGAAGGAAGTATAAGAGTTCAGGAAGAGGGTGGCACCTGTGGCTGAATGAGTAGGGCGCTGGCCCCATATGCCAAAGGTGGCGGGTTCAAACTTGGCCTCGGCCGAACTGAAAAACAAAAAAGACAATTAAATAAAGTTAGGTTATTAAAAAAAAAAGTTCTGGAAGAATTGAATGTAAGGAGAAAGTAAAGGCAAGGATATTGGAAGCCTCATTACCACGCTGATTCTACAGCTATGAACTCTTCATTTAGCTAGTCCTCTGTGAATATGGGAGTGACTGCTGGACAGATTAAGCTTGGAGGCACTATCGTTTCCACTTTTCAAGTTCACAAAACCATCACTGTCTCCCCAGTCCATTTCAGACATTGGCATGGGAATTATTAACAGTTTACTTATTTCATATCCAAACAAACTAGACACCATGTCCCATGGATGTTTCTCAGATAAATACAAAAACAATGCTCAAAAAAGCCCTTCAGTATTTCCCACTGCTGGTAGAATGAAGACCAAACTTCTTTACGTGGATGTCAAGGTTAGTCACCAACTGGCTATGCCTCTCCCTCCAGTCTTTTCCCTTACTGGACAAGTCCTAGAGGTAGGCAAACCCCAGAAAAGTGAAGTAACTTAATAGTTCTGTTCAAAGCCACCAAACGTGTGCACCTTCTGCCGTTACTCTGTCTTGCTCATATCTCTAGCATCATCTAACAGTGCCTGGCAGATATTTATATATAGTTGCCTCAGTAATTTCTTACCTTTGCATAACTCTTTATAAAGTTTTCAAAGTATTTTTAAATACATTATCTCACTCTCTCCAAACAACACTGTGATGTAGCCCTGGCAGGTGGTTCTGTATCATTTTATAGGCGATTACAATAGGCATAGACACATTAAAATGATTTTTCCAAGATCAAAGCTGTTCAAGTGAGAACCAGAAAACCTTCAGTCTTCTGGCTTTCCTCATTCTTTGCCACTACGTTGAATACACAGTGACCAGGAACATGGAAATTCACTTAGAAGTAACAATAAAATCTACTGGAGGCTAGCAATGAAATTAGTGACAGACCATAAATTACAGTTTTCAAGTAAAATGAATAATTTAATGCTCTCAACATGAAGAGGTTAAAAACCGAGCAAGAACCCATATTCCACTTACCTTTTCAGAACACTGTTTAGAACCAAGACTTGTACATCTCAGATGTGGCTAAGTCTAAAATGTACCTTATTCAAATGCTTTGGATCTCAAACCCTATTTCTTATTTTGGATACATTTTTAAAAAAACATAGTCATGACAAAAACAATAAGGCCAACTAGTCTGTTCATTGCTGTATCTCTAATCCTAGCATGCTGATGGCTTGCAGTAGATGCTCACTAAATAGCTGCTCAGTGTGCTGGGGAATTGGTTATCTATCCAAATTGCCAAAATGGTTCGATGTGGACTACACCTTGACTGAACTGTTGCACATGATTCCCTGCTGTTGGACCCAGTTACCATTTAAGGCTTTCAATTCTAAGGAACACAGTAAAGTGACGTGGGGTGAACCTGAAGCTTGTTTTATTTGCTTCCCCAGTGGTGATTTTGTAGCAGGCAGCTCATAAAACAAGTGATAATTACATTAGAGTTCATCTTTGGGTTGAAAAGTGAAATAAAATGCCCTTTTGGGGTTTGATCGTAGTGGTTTTCTAACAACAGTTCGTTCCCTGTTTCATCCTTTAAGCTAGGGGACAGGAAGGCAAAGCACCAAATGGTGGTCAAGTTTCCATCTTTATTGACGACCTTCTTGTATCCAGTAGGATTTTATAAGATACATAAACAGGTGCTCTTCAGTTTATGATGGAGTTACATACCAATAAGCCCACTGTAAACTGAAAAATTTTAAGTAAAAAATGCACTTTCAACTTACGATGGGTTTACCTGGGTACAGCCCCAGTGTAAGTCCAGGTGTGCTGCATGCACATCACAAAGTTGAGAAATCCCAAGTTGAACCAGGGAAAGTCAGGGAGTGACTTTGTTTGGGATTTTGTGAAGCCAACATTGAAGTGTGGGGTTAAAGACCCATACCCCAGAAGTGCTTGTCTGTTGGCTCTATACACTATTTTAGATATTGAAGACATACATTAAAAAGTAGCACAGTAAAATGGGAATAACATAAATTTAAGAATCAATCAGTAGGTCTGACTTGTTTGTGAAATAAGGGTGGTACCACCAACGACCACTATCATTTCATATGGTTGTTGAATGGGGAAAAGTCAAAGAAAAAAACAGGCACAGTCCTGGTACAGACAAATGGAGGTATCTTCATATAGCACCACAGGCCTGGGTCATAAGAAAATCCTTGTTGGTTGTCTTTTAACAGCGCCAGAGAGCTTTAGATGTGTTCTGCTACTAAACTCAACAGCAATCTATGGAAAAGAGAAGAGGCCAAATAAAGCAGCTTCACTTTCTGGTATTTGTAGAAGGCTAGTCAAAGTATACAAAGCTAATTAGACCTATGCCTCATTTGCAGGTTACACTCCAAAGTCAAGCCTAAAGCAAAAACTGCACATAGTTAAAACTGCTCTTGAAACCCCCCACTAAGAGTGAGGACCACATTATATTTCTGTCAATAAATCTGAAACATGCTGGTTTTCCTTCTAGCATCCCAGAGGATTAAGTAGTTGCTTTATGTTTACAGGTCTTATTGTTCGGATGGTAAATATTTTTGAAAGTTAGGAAAGAAAGATGCCATATATGCCTTTCAATACAACCATGGAGGAACCCATTGAGTGAACTTCAAATCTACACTTACGGTATTATGGTTCTTCTAAGGCATATTCCCTGAGGGCAACAATGGAGCTGACCATATTATTTAAGTAAACAAATGAGTTAAGAGCATGCAATTGAATTACAAATTGTGTATGATTCACTGGCACTGTGCTTCCATTTTAGAATTACCTAAGTTGTATACAGCTTTACTTTATAGAAAACTTTTATAATTTCTACACATGACCAGCAGTAAGAAATCATTTGAAATTATAGCCCACTACACATATGTACATAATACATATGAAGGAAAAAAATACACAAAACATTTACCTTTATTATCTGCCATGTACTTCCTATATTCTATCCTGTTATATGTTGTTAAAAGGAATTTTGGTTGCAACTCATGAACAGTCTATGTCTTCATACTTTGCTGGGCTACAGTGGGAAGAACACTGAATTGGAATATTTCAAGTTTTTAACTACTCAGACTAGGGGGCAGTGCCTGTGGCTCAGCAAGTAGGGTGCTGGCCCCATATACTGTGGGTGGCATGTTCAAACCTGGCCCCGGCCGAACTGCAAAACAAACAAACTACTCAAGACTATGGCATTACCTTGAGGTTAAGGAAAACAAACTCAAGCAAGCATGTTTGTCCATAATATTTTAATACTTTTCCACTTTAAATACTGATTTTAACTTTGTGATTGTAACATGGAAGATCCAACTTTATTTTTAAAAAACATCAGGATCATAAAGCTATTATAGAATAGTTACATTCTACACACTCCCAAGGTACTTTAAAATGATTATGTTTTGAGTTTGTAGATGAACAATGACAATGATCCAAATACATCATCTGTACAACTTTGACTAAATACTGGTGAAAAGTGTATAATTGGACAAGTAACTGATAAGCTTAAGATAATCAAGATAATTAGCATAATTTCACAAAAGAACCAGCTCAGCCCAACTAAGTTTCTTAACAAATGACACTGATGTCATATAGGTGTATAAATTAGTTGACAGAACTGAAAAATTTCTCCTTTTCCTTATTTTGTCTTCTTATGTCTCCCTCTTAGATCTCTCCCTCCTTGCTTTGGCTGACCAACTGCTAAATGATCACCTTTTACCTCAAAACCAGGAGTCCTAAATTCCAATTCAAACACTGCACTCTTTTGTCCTGTATAGTGGGTACTCAGGGACAAAATCCCCACATCACCAATTATTTTTCAAGTTTCTAATATAGCCCAAAAAGAGTAACTGAGTAGAAAAGACAGTAAAGGGTAAAAAAAAAAAAAAATCTTTTCGGTTTGGGGAAGAGAAGAGAAGTATCTGTGGATGAAAAAATATGAATATTCAGTATGTAGGAATTTGCAACATAAAAATAATTCTAGAGGGTCTAGATATCTATCATCTACTAGGCCAGTACCTCTCCAAATTCTGATCTCTTTTGAAGCCTTTCTATATCCCCCAACTCATTTCTAAATCTGATTGGGCAGGGTTACTCTAGTGAAGTACCAGTGCAATTACCTAAAGGTAAAATGTATCTTTTCATTTCTTTTTTTAATACAAATATTTTTAGTGTAATCATTTTATTTACAGAATATATTGAAAAAGTATATCATCACATTTAGTCCAAATGCAAATAATGATAAGTAGATTTAGATACTGCTTTGTAAACTTTCCACACTTTTGTAAAATAAAGCTATCCAATTTAGTTATGAAATAGTTAATTGTCTGTGTTCATGATAATTACCAGAAATGGCAAACAGAGAAACATTTATGATGGGTATACATAATTTTTTGAAGATTACCATCAGTGGCTATGGTGAATAAATCTTCCCTCCCCAGCCCCACTATTCTCCCATCCCAACCCCGACCCCAGTTGATTGTAAAATAAAATACACATTTGAGGTATAAACTTTTCTTTTTTTAAACATCACAATATAAAATGTTAACTGGTGATGTAGTAAACCAATATGATAATTTGTCTTATTTGCCTTACTAGCATTACCACCATATAGGCACTTTTCCACGTAGTCAAATTATGAACAGCATTTTTCTATAAGGCATATTCCATGCACATCATTTAAGAAAAGCAAATTAAAAAATAGAAACGATTTATGGAGAGTGAAACCTGCGTGCATGTAATGTAAGCATATGTTTTATATGTATTTTTCTCTCTGTACAGAATAAATATCACTATATCTGATGCAAGTAATTCACTTCCAGGATTGTGCATATTAATTGGTCAAACTAATCCCATCATTAAATTATCACCTTGCATTTATCATCAAGACTCCATTACCATGTATGGAATATATACAGGACAGGTTCTACATGACATGACTTTCTGCTTTACAAAATGGGTCTGATTTCTGTGTTTTTACAGAGATGGACAAGTCAGCAAAGCATCTACAAAATGCTTCTGATTTATATGAATACATTTGTGCATAAACACAATGAAGATTTTGAAGTGGGCAGTCACCTTGACGTCAATGAATACTATTCCTTGCCTCCATTCCATGCTTCAATATTTTTCACAGAGGACTATTACATTTTAAGTTCTTATAGCAACTAACAAAGGCATTTCCGTTTGACTCATATGGGATCCTTTACTGTTGTGCTGAAGTCTCTATTAAGAGTCACATAGAAGCATTGCTTATTACATTTTCTATGTATATTTTGTAACATACCTTTTAAACTGACCCAAAGTAGAAGAACTAACAAACAAATCCATTCCTAGATACTAGAAATACTGAAGCAAATGTCAAGCTCAAACAGCCTGACTTGCTTTAACAAGTAATATGGTGTATTCTCTCAGAAATTTCAGGAAAACATGAGCTCATTTTATCCTATCCATTTTCCCAGCAAATAGTCTAAACCCACAAGATTTGTACAGATGTTTCTGTTTGGAGGCAGGCAGAACCAATTTAGGAATTACCAAATTGTGTTTGTATAAACTGAAAAAATCTGTAGCACACAGGACACAACAGAAAAATGTAAATAGAAATATAAAAGTATCTGGGTAGGGGGAAATAAAGCTTTTTACTCTTTCTCCATCAGAACTAAGGTTCTTCATGGGAGTAAGACTATAGAAAAGGCAAAATCACAGGTTGACAGCCCTCAGTTATTAAGAGACACTCATATGACAACATGAGTAATTACAGAAATCAGCAGCAATGAATTCTATGATTATACAAAGCAAAAACGTCAAAAAATTCTGGACACATATATAGGCCTGAAAAAAGAACCTCATCCAAGATTTTTGGTGCACAGAAAGCACATGACCCATGTGCGTTCAATTTGTGCTTTTCTTTTGTGCACAAAACCTGATACAACTGAGGATCTTAGGCCGGTCCGTGTTAAATTAAAAATTTTGAAAAAGTTTCCAAAAATTAAATCATCAGTTCCTAGTTGTGATTCAAAATTTTCTCTCTTCTAGGAGCAAGCAAATAAAAATATAGCCATATACATGTAATTTTACATGTATTTATAGTTATACATTGAGCAAGGAGATCTAGCAGGAGACAGCTAGTGTTAGATGTTCAGCTTTGCTATTGCGATATTTCTTCATTTTTTTACACAAGGTCTTGGGCCATAGACAAGGCTATAGATCCTATGTTCCAGCTTAGAGCATTCAATTGCTTTTTTTTCTTCAACATGGAATATCACACAGCCTTGCTTCAGTCACTGCAGAAAAGAAAAAGACAAGTAAAATATATAGCTATATATTACTAACACCTGTAAGACTACCAGAACAGAGTCCTTCTACTCTCCAAATAAATGGAATGTACACAATCTCCATTAAAATTTATTTTTTAAGGATTTTTACCTTTATGAATGCAACATACTTAACCTTCCAAATTTGAAACTTGGGGCAGGATGTGGTGGCTCACGCTGATAATCCTAGCACTCTGTAAGGCCGAGGTGGGTGGATTGCTTGAGCTCAGGAGTTCAAGACTAGTCTGAGCAAGAGCGATACTCTGTTTCTAAAATAGCTGGGCATTGTGGATGAGTGCCTACTGTCCTCAGTTGGGAGGCTGAGGCAAGAAGATCTCTTGAGCACAGGAGTTTGAGAGTGCTATGAGCTATGACACAATAGTACTCTGCCCAGGGTGACAGAGTAAGACTCTGTCTTGATGAATCAAAACAAAATCCCCAACAAATTTGAAACTTACCCTATCAGCAAGGAATAGAAGGTATACAGAAACTTTTGAAAGTTAGAAAAAACTTAAAAAGGCTATATGTACTACAGGTAAGCAAAGAAGGAATCAATTAGAGGACTCTGGATTTTTACCCCACAAACTGGCACTTCCTCTTAGACTTCAACTAATAAATGCCATTCAATACCATTTATCAAGAACTTAAAAAATCGATTCAAGCTATGAGAGAGAGGTCTGCCTTATTTAATCAACAAACATGCTCAGACCTCTTGCAAAAGGAGTTTAAGAGTTCTGGCGGTTTTGGCGGTGCTTGTAGCTCAGTGGGTAGGGCACTGGTCGCATACATCTAGGCCAGTGGGCTCGAACCCAGCCTGGATCAGCTAAACAACAATGACAACTACAACAAGAAAATAGTAGCTGCAGTCCCAGCTACTTGGGAGGCTGAGGCAAGAAGATCTCTTGGGCCCAGGGGTTTGAGGTTGCTGTGAGCTGTGACGCTTCAGCACTCTAATGAGAGTGACATCGTGAGATTCTGTCTCAAAAAAAAAAAAAGTTCTGGCTGTTTTAAAACATCTTTGGACCTCATTAACTCTTTATAAAACTTCTCTAAACATAATACACTACTGATAGTTACTATCTCTTCATCGCCCAAATTAAAAATACTAGCTGTCCTAGAGTTTCAATGTTAGGATTCAATCTGTACATACATCTTCCATTAAGTATGGTGGAAAAAAAAGGTCACTTTAAGTTTTTTTTTTTGAGACACAGTCTCACTCTGTTACCCAGGCTCAAGTGCCATGGCATCAGTCCAGCTTACAGCAATCTCCACCTCCTGGGTTCAAGTGGTTCTCCGTCTCAGCCTCCTGGGTAGCTGAGACTATAGGCCCCCATCACAACACCTGGCTAATTTTTCCTGGTTTTTAGAGAGGGGGTCTCACTTTTGCTCATTCTAAACTCCTGAGCTCAAGAGATTTGTCTACTTTGGCCTTCCAGAGTGCAAGGAATACAGGCATGAGCCACCATACTCAGTGACTTTAAGTTAATAAAGATTTTTACTACATGTTAAAGTTTGAATTTGGATCTTTGTCAGAAAGAAGCTCAACCTGAACTCAAAAGGCCAGAAATGAATTTTGGTCAATCAATCTTTTTTTGTTGTATCTTTGCACACATGCACATATATCCATGAACAATGCTATCTTTCTTTCTCAGAGATGAATTGTTAAAAAAGGATTTCAACCTCCTCCTAGGTCCACAAAAGAAAAATGTACCTATGTGTGTATTCTCATAAGGATGCACAAACATACAAAAACACCACTCTAAAACCAACATTCTAGAGGTAAATTATGTTAATATCATAGCATATATCTTTGAAAAGTTTAGAAAAGCTATTCTTCTCCAATATAGTTGAGATCATGTTCTATGAACTGCATTCTGAAGATTTTCCTTGCATAATACAATGTTGTATTTTCTGCCTTTCTTAGCTGAATATTTGAGCCACTTTGGTAAGGAAGTCAGTAGGTAAGAATGCATCAAGTGGGAGGCTCTTTCAGCAAGGTCAAGGTGAAGAAGAGAGAGGGGAGATACAGGTGTATGCTTGGTCTTAGTTAGACTAAAACATCAGTGTTTTAAAAACCTTAAGGCCAGACCAGGCATAGTGGCACTCTGGGAGGCTGAGGTGGGTAGATTGCTTGAGCTCATGACTTTGGTACCAGCCTAAGCAAGAGCAAGACTCCATCTGTACTAAAAACAGACAAATTAGTTGGAAGCTGTGGTGGGTGCCTGTAGCTACTTGGGAGGCTGAGGTAGGAAGATCACTTTAACTCAAGAGTTTGATGTTGCTGTGAACTATGAGGAAGCCACAGCACTCAACCAAGGGTGAGAGTGAGACTGTGTCTCAAAAAAAAAACAAAAACAAAAATAAAACCCCAAAACAGAGAAATACATAAAACATAACCCAAAGGCCATGGTGAGAGATACATAACTAAGTAAGGTGACAAGCTTCTTGTAAAGTGCCAATAGTTTTCTGGTTTATTTGATAAATGTGGCACAAAGACAGAATCAGTAAGTAGTAATGTGTCCAGACGCAGCTATAAATCCTGGGTAGATAGGACACGGGCCACATGCACCGAGGCTGGTTGATTTGAACCCGGCCTAGGGCCAGCTAAACAATAATGACAATTGCAACAACAAAAAAAAATAGCCGGGTGTTGTGGTGGGCTCTTGTAGTCCCAGCTACTTGGGAGGCTGAGGCAAGAGAATCACTTAAGCCCAAGAGTTGGAGGTTGCTGCGAGCTGTGACACCACAGCACTCTACCCAGGGTGACATAGTAAGACTCAGTATTAAAACAAAAACAAAACGTTAAGCACAAGATATTCTAAAATATGTCAGTAAACTTATTTGTGAAGATAAAGAATCCCTGAAAACCCAAGTTACTTTCCAGAACACTAACTATTAAGGTAAGGTAAGGCCAGAACCTGTTTAATATTTTTGGATAACTTTTCCTGGGAAAACTTAAATGTCTGAGACATAAATGTAATAACCCTTGAGTTAGTACCTGACAACAAATTTACACTTCATGTTTTTTTTTTTGAGACAGAGCCTCAAGCCCTGGGTAGAGTGCTATGGCATCACAGCTCACAGCAACCTCTAACTCCTGGCCAGGCTCAAGTGATTCTCCTGCCTCTGCCTCCCACGTAGCTGGGACTACAGGTGCCCGCCACAATGCCCCGCTATTTTTTGGTTGCAGCCATCGTTGTTTGGCGGGCCCGGGCTGGATTTGAACCTGCCAGCTCAGGTGTACGTGGCTGGTGCCTTAGCCGCTTGAGCCACAGGCGCTGAGCCTAGACTTCACGTTTTTAAAAAGAGACATGCTATAAACATCATTAACAATCAAGCTTAATTAAAATTATGTCATTTTTTGGTTATTGACTATGTTATTTTTAAAGAGATTAACTTAAGAATATAAATTTCTCAGCCAATGATTTAACATCCAGTGCAGATGAGATGAGAGAATGTTCATGTGTACTTACTGCTTGTATATAACTGGTAATATCTACTAATACTGTAAATTTTAACATGCAACATTTACAAAAATAGAATTATACAAATGTTTCTCAATGGACCAAACATACTTAAGCTTAACCATGAGAAGAGAAATATAATTAGAAACCATACGGAGAACATATTTTTCACCTATCAAGTTGGTAAAATCTTAAAGTCTTGTTTTACACATTGTGAGAGGAAGTATGGGGAAATAGGCATTTCAATCTCCTATTCCTGGTGAGATGGTAAAATTAGTAAAACCTCTATGAAGGGCAATATCTAAATTAGCAATGTACAAAACCCTAGCAGGGCAAGCAGTAAGTAACATATCCAGTAATTTATTCCAGATATAAACTTGCAAGTGCAAAATGACAGCTGGATACAATTATTAGTGCTGTTCTAGCAAATGAGTATCTACTGATGTAGAACTGATTAGATAAATTATGTTTATCCATATAATATGATACTGTACATCCATAAAAAAAAGACTAAGGAAGTGCCTTACCAATATAGTAAGAACTTATATACCAATATAGTGCAAATCTAAGACTCAGAACAGTATGCAACCTCTTCTTCAAAAACCTCTTCTCCCTATATGTGTAGGGAGAATACACTTGTATTTGCTTGTTCAGGCCTTAACCATCTCTGGAAAGATACACAAGAAATGTATAATAGTATATATAATAATATGCATGTGACATTATATAGCAAATAATTAAAAACTTTATTTTTTAGTGGGTAAACCTGGGTGAACAGGGAAATTTCACTATATACTTTTTTCATCCTTTTGATTTTTGAACCATGTTAATGTACTACCTATTTTAAACAGTTATAAAGTTCTAGCTCCTTGCATAAAGATGTTTGGTGTAACACTGTCTTATAATAAAAATAAGAAACCAACACAGACATTAACATAGACTTATAATAAATTCTGAACATTCATATAAAATATGTTAAAAGAATAAGACAGTTTTATACATGTCATCTTTATATGAAGATAGTCAAGATACATTTTTGGTTGTTTTTGTTTTGCCTTTTTTTGAGACAGGTACTTGATATCACTGGGGCTAAAGTGCAGTGGCATCATCGAGGCTCACGTAATCCTCCTGCCTCAGCCTCCTGAATAGCTAGGACTACAGCACATGCCACCATACCCAGCTAATTTTTCTATTTTTTGTGAAGACAGGGTCTTGCTCTTGCTTGGGCTGGTCTTGAACTGCTGGTCTCAAGCAATTCTATCATCCTGATCTCCAAAAGTGCTAAGTTTATAGGTGTGAGACACTATGCCTGACACTGAATAAACTGTTATGTGAAAAAAAGTGAGCTGCAAAATACTAAGTATGGACTAAACACGTATGTTTTTTATTTTTTATTTTTTTTTGAGGCAGAGCCTCA
>CAUYON010050222.1:0-12578 GCA_963573935.1 Arctocebus calabarensis
TGGGACTACAGGCGCCCGCCACAACGCCTGGCCATTTTTTGGTGGCAGCTGTCATTGTTGTTTGGCGGGCCCAGGCTGGATTTGAACCCACCAGCTCAGGTGTACATGGCTGGTACCTTAGCCCGCTGAGCCACAGGCGCCGAGCCGCCCTTTTAATTTTTTGAAGGCAAAAAGTGGAAACATAATAAACACATGTATGTGTAAAAACAAAACAAAACAAAAAATTAACAAAATTGATAAACCTTTGGCTAACCTAACCAGAAACAGAAAAGTAAAATTCCTGATATCAATCACAAATGATAAAGGCAAAATAACAATAGACACCTCAGAAATTCAACAAACCCTTAATTAATACTATAAAAAACTCTATTCTCAGAAATAGGAAAATCTGGAGGAAATAGACCAATACCTGGAGGCATGCCACCTTCGTAGACTCAGCCAGAGAGAACTGGAAATGTCGAATAGACCTTTGTCATGTACTGAAAAAGCATCAACTGTAGAAAATCTCCCCAAAAAGAAAAGTCTGGGACCACATGGCTTCACATCAGAATTCTACCAAACATATAAAGAGAACCTATATTACATAACCTTTTCCAAAACATAGAAAAAGAAGGAATACTTCCCAACACATTCTATGAAGCAAATATCACCCTGATCCCCAAACTAGGAAAAGACACAACATGGAAAGAAAAGTGTAGACTAATATCTTTCATGAATATAGATGTAAAAATATTCAATCAGATCCTAGCAAACAGAATCCAGCAACACATTAAATAAATTACACATCATAAACAAGTAGGTTTTATCCTAGGGTCTCAAGTTTGGTTCAACATACATAAATCTATGAATACAATACAGCACATAAACAAAATAAAATAATATCCAATGTACTCAGTACTATTATGAAACCAATATATAGTCACCCACACTTTCATATGAAAGATAAAACACAACTATAGCCCAGCTGTGTTCCATCCCAGAAGGACAGAAGAGGAGAGGGACGGGAAGGGTGTGGTGGGATGGAGGTATGGTATACAGTGGGACCACACCTATGGTGCATAATGTAAGAGTACATGCCAAATCTATTAAGTATATAGTATAAATGTCTTAACACAATAATTAAGTAAGTGAGGTGAAGGCTATGTTAACCAGTTTGATGTAAGCATTCCAAATTGTATATAAAATCAGCACATTGTACCCCATCAATGCATTAGTGCATACAGCTATCATTTAATAAAAAAAAGAAACAATACAAAGGACCAAAGATCTGAAAAGACACTTTTCCAAAGAAACATGCACACACACACACAAAACAAAAATCATATGATTGTCTCAATTGATGCAGAAAAAGCATTCGAAATTATCCAGCACCCTTTCATGGTCACAACACTTAAGAAAACAGGAATAGAAGGGTCATTTCTTAAACTGATAGAGGCCATTTACAGCAAATCCATAGCCAATATCATATTGAATAAGGAAAATTGAAAACATTTTGACTCAGACAAGGAGCTAGGCCATCTGCTCATTGTCTCCACTGCTATTTAAGATCGTAATGGAAGCCTTAGCCATCACAATCAGCCAAGAGGAGGCGATCAAGCTAGGCAAGGCTGCGAATTGTCTCCACTGCTATTTAGCATTGTAATGGAAGCCTCAGTCATTGCAATCAGGCAAAAGAAGGTGATCAAGTGTATCCAAATAAGGTTAGAGGTGATCAAACTTTCACTCTTCAGACATGATATAATTTTATACCTGTAAAACCCTAGGGACTCAACTTTAAAACTCTTAGAAGTGATCAAGGAATACATCATCGTCTCAGGATACAAAACCAGTACTCACAAATCAGTAACTTTTATATATACCAACAATAGTCAAGAAGAAAAAACAATCAAGCACTCTATTCCTTTTACAGTAGTCCCAAAGAAGATGAACTATTTCGGAATTTACCTAACAAAGGACATGAAAGATCTCTATAAAGAGAACTATGAAACTCTGAGAAAAGAAATAGCTGAAGATGTTAACAAATGGACAACATACCATGCTCATGGTTGGGAAGAATCAACATTGTTAAAATGTCCATACTACCCAAAGTGATATACAAATCTAATGCATTCCCTATTAAAGCTCCATTGTCATACTTTAAAGATCTGGAAAAACAGTACTTCATTTTATATGGAATCAGAAAAAATCTCGAATAGCCAAGACATTATTCAGAAACAAAAACAAATAAGTAGGAATCATACTATCAGACATCAGGCTATACTATAGATGTATGGTGATCAAAGCAGCATGGTACTGGCACAAAAATAGAGAGATGTATGGGACAGAATAGAGAACCAAGAGATGAACCCAGACACTTATTGTCATTTCATTTCTGATAAGCCTATCAAAAACATAAACTGGGGAAAGTTTTCCTATTTAACAAATGGCACTGGCTGATTGGTTGGCAACTTGAAGACTGAAACTTGACCCACACCTTTCACTATTAGCAAAAATTAACACTCACTGAATAAAACATTTAAACTTAAGACATGAAGCTATCAAGATACTTAGTGCAGGGGAAACACTTGAAGAAATTGGCCTGGGAGAATATTTTATGATGAGGACTCCCAGGGCAATTGAAGCAACACCACAAATATATTCCTGAGATTTGTCCAAACTAAAAAACTTCTGCACAGCCAAGAACACAGTAAGTAAAGCAAACAGACAGCCCTCAGAATGGGAGAAGTTGTTTGCAGCTTATATTTCTGACAAAGTTTTGATAACCAGAATCCACAGAGAACACGAACTTATTAATAAACAAACAACAAGTGATCCCATTTCACCCATTTCATTGTGGGAAGAGACTTGAACAGAAGGTTCTCTGAAGAAGACAGGTGCATGGCCTACAAACACATGAAAAAATACTCATCATCTTTAATCATCATAGAAATGCAAATCAAAACCACTTTGAGATATCTAACTCCAGTAAGAGTAGCGCACATCACAAAATCCCAAAACTACAGATGTTGGTGTGGATGTGTAGAAAAGGGAACACTTCTGCATTGCTGGTGGGAATGCAAGATAATATGTTCCTTTTGGAAAGAAGTTTGGAGAACACTTAAGAAACTAAAAGTAGTCCTGACATTCGATCCTGCAATTCCTCTGCTAGGTATATATCTAGATAACCAAAATCATTTTACAACAAAGATATTTGCACCCAAATGTTTATTGCAGCCCAATTCATAATAGCCAAGTCATGGAAGAAGCCCAAGTGCCCATCAACTCACAAATGAATTAACAAATGGTGGTATATGTGTACCATGGAATATTATGCAGCCTTAGAAAAAGATGGAGACTTTACTTCATTATGCTTACACGGATGGAGGTGGAACATACTCTTCCTAGTAAAGTATCTCAAGAATGAAAGAAAAAGAATCCAATGTACTCAGTACTATTATGAAGCCAATATATAATCACTGGTACTTTCATATAAAAGATAAAACACAACTATAAGTCAGGATGAAATGAGGAAAGAAGAGGGGAAGGGGAAGGAAGGGGGAGGTTGGATGTTGGGAGAGTAATCAATGGGACATCACATATGGTGCGTATTGCGAGGATACATGTTGACTCTATAAAGAGCAGAGTAGAAATGTTGGAACACAAGAACTAAGTGAGGTGAAGGCTATGTTCACCAGTTTAATGTAAGCATACCAAATGGTTTGTAAAATAGCACATTGTACCCCATAAATGCACTAATGTCTACAGTTATGATTTAATAAAAACATAAGAAATAATATATCTGAGACATTCAATGTTGAACAAGTTCACAACTGTATCTATAATATTTACATGCTAAAAATTTCCCTAAGTGTTAGGTTTGGTAAACACATATTGAAGTTGATTTATCCAAATAAAATGGCTAATTTCATAGAAAATAACTTCTCCAAGAAACTTTTGCTAGTGAGAACATAAATTAATGACATATAAATGTATTAAAATTAAAATAATCTATGCTAACTAATACATTCAAAAGTAGTACTTCAATATGTTTATGTCAGAATAAATTACATAAGTTGAACCAAGAGAAGACTTAAGAAATTTACTGCGATTATTTAAAGAATAATCATAGGAATGGGGGACATTGAAAGCTACTATCCCAAGCACCCAGACTTCCCAAAGTCTTATCTATCAGACCTTTAAGGAAAAGGTAAACTTCTCTTTAAACATTAGATCATCAATAATAATAAAAAGTCTTCAGAGTATGTTGAAAACAGTTTTTATTTAACACATATATTGTCATGCGAAATCCAGTGAGGGTAGCATATACATCAGAACTGTAAAAGTTCCTTTTGAAAATGATGGTACACAAATCCTCCCTGAATCATTATCAATGAAATCTTTGTCTTAATTTGATGCAGTAGGCAAGAGATGTGTCCAGATAGTCTCTGGATTCCTTAAATCATTCCAGCCAATGAGCAATCAAACAACAAAAAACCACAAACACCCCAATTTCTGCTCTGTCTTGCTCTTGCTCAAGCTGGTCTCGAACCCTTGAGCTCAGCGCCATCCTCCCACCTCAGCCTCCAGAGTGCTGGGGTTACAGGTGTGAGCCAATGCGCCCAGCCTGTGTCTTTCCACAATTCTGGAAAATTACTAGCCATTTCCTTTTTATTTGTATTTTTCCACAATTTGCTCAATTTTCACTTTTTGGTGATGGGTATTTTATATCCTCTCTGGGCATTCCACATGTCTCTTTGCCACTTTTTCATCCTTTCACTTTACTTACCTAAGAAGCATTCTCCATACATTCTTTCCACCATCCCCTATGATATCAAATTTATATTCACCTTTATCTAATCATTTCTTAAAACATGAAGTAACTCATGTTTCAGGAATTTCATATGACAAGAAATGTTATTTCACTCCTTGTTAGCCATTTCTTTAGCCATAACATTCAATCTCTCTTATGGTATTTTCTAGTCCTTTGTGTTTCCACCATTTTCTATGCTGTTATTGGCAGTTTGTATATCATAAGAAGTCTTTTAAGGTATATATGGTGCTTCACTGTTTGTCCTCAGCATATCTTTGTTTTAATTTTTCTGGATGATGAGCATGTTTGATGGCCGTTATCTGTGGGAATGTATTTAAAGCCTGCTTGAGGTTAAACCCTTCTAGAAGGGACTTGACTTGCATTTACCCCATTTCTCATTTGACTTCCTTAATTGAATAAATCATTTTTTCCTGGTAGTACAAATCCCAAAGCTACACAAGGGCAGTCCTGTGATGACATATACTCCAGGACTCTTTATTTCCTCACTCAGTGTCAATGGCAGGAGATGGAATTTTCCATGGCCCATTTTTTCTGGGAACCAAACAGTGCAGCTTTTGACTGAATGTGTAGTCATTGAATAGCCTACAGTTATGTAAAGTTATCAGTTGTTCACATGGTTCTGTCTCTTTTCAAACACTGCTGATAATTTAAAATAACATTTATTATAATTGTGTCACATGCTCTTTTCATGATTGGAATTGTAAAATTTTCATGGTTTCTATTCTAAATATAGTCTAACTTAAAGGAGTGAGTGGCCTTTAAAAGTGTAAGCCACAAAAACAAACATTGTGGAAAAGATTCCCCATTCTAGTTAATAAATGGTCCTGGGAAATATGGATAACCACAGGAAGAAGACTGAAACAGGATCCATGGCTCTTACCACTCACAAAAAATTAACCTATCATGGATAGTAGACCTAAACTTAAAGCACGAATGTATAAGAACTCTAGAAGATTATATTGGAAAAAATCTTAAAGACATCAGCCTAGGTAAACATCTATGAAGAAGACCCGAAGCACAATCATAGCAACAGCAAAAATAACCAAATGGGACAGGATCAAATCAAAATACCTCTGCATAGCCAAGGGAACAATAATTCAAGTGAACAGAGAACCTACAGAATGTGGGGAAATATTTGTATCCTACCCATCAAATAAAGGTATGATAACCAGAATCCACAAAGAATTTTTTCATATCAGCAAGAAAAAAAAAATCAAACTACCCTGTCCAATGCTGGGCAAAAGACAAAAGCAGAAACTATTCTTTATAATAATAATAATTATTATTATTGTTTTTAGAGACAGAGTCTCACTTTGTAGCCCTCAGTAGAGTGCCGAGATATCACAGCTCACAGCAACCTCCAGCTCTTGGACTTAAGTGATTTTCTTGCCTCAACCTCTTGAGAACATGGGACTACAGGCGCCCACCACAGTACCTGGCTATTTTTTTGTTGCAGTTTGGCCGGGGCCATGTTTGAACCCACCACCCTCGGTATATGGGGATGATGCCCTACTCACTGAGCCACAGGCACCCCCCAAGAGCAGAAATTTTTCTAGTGAGGATACATTAATGGCCAACAAACATGAAAACAAAGCTCAATCTCTTTAATCAGGGAAATGTGAATCAGAACCACAGTGAGATATTGCTTAGCTCCAGTGAGAATGGCTTTTATCAAAAAGTCACAAAACAAAAAAATGCTGCCATGGATGTGTAAAGAAACTTACACTTGGGTGGTACTTCATAATAGTCAGTCCCACTAGGTTGGACTTCAAACTAGTGCAGTCTCTATGGAATGTGGTATGGTGGTACCTCAAAGAACTCAAAGTAGATCCATCAATCTCAGTACTGAGTATTTACCCAAAGGAAAATTAAGACATTTTCTAAAAAATACAGCTGTACTCAACAGTTTAGGGCAGCACAATTCACAATTGTAAACATGTGAAACAACCCAAGCCCAAGTGCCCATCATTGCAGGAATGGACTAATGCAATGTGGTACATGTATAACACAGAATAGTACTAAGCCATAAAATGAATGGTGACCTCTTATATTATCTTGGATGGAACTAGAGACCATTTTTCAAAGAGAAATACCAGGAGAATGGAAAAACAAACACCACATGGACTCCCTATGCAATTGGAACTAATCGATTACCATGTATGGGCACGTATGGAAATAACACGCATCAAACATTAAGTATGTGGGAGGTGAGAGAAAAGCAGAAACAGGGAAGTCACTATCCCTTTCAATAAACTTGCCCTGAACTTCTCTATTTCTGCTCTTGTCTCTGCCATCACCACAATAGCTTTCATATGGTGCCGAACACTCATGACTGGTTACTGACTGGTGGTTGGCTGGCAGTCTAGCCTCATCTAGCTAATGGTCTCTCTAGCCACTGCAGTAACTTTGGAGCCTGGTAAACTCACAAGCATAACTCTCAGACGTGGCCTCTATAGTCTTTGAGTAACTGAGATTGAAAAAGGATAGAAGAGAGAAAACGGGACTGACAGCAGCCTCAATAGCAGAAAAGATATTTTTTTGTTTGTATCTTTTTAAGTCATATACACATAGATCATGTATACATTAATGCATTTATGGGGTAAAATTTACTGGTTTTATATATAATTTGGAATGCTTAGATCAAATTAGTTAATATAGGGTTTCACCTCATTTACTTAATTATTGTATTAAGACATTTATAATCTATTAGAATAGAAAATTTTAGTCTAGTAGATTTGACATGTACCCTTGCAATATACACCATAGCTATGGTCCCGCAGTTTACCCTCTCTCCATAAAACCTCCCCCTTCCTCTCCCATCCCCTTCCTCTTCCCTCCTACTGTTTGTTTGTTGTATGTTTTGAGGCAGAGTCTCACTTTGTCCCCTTCGGTAGAGTGCCATGGCATCTGAGCTCACAGCAACCGCAAACTCTGGGGATTAAGCAATTCTCTTGCCTCAACTTCTCATGTATCTAGGACTCCAGGCACCCCCCCAAAACGCATGGCTATTTTTTTAAAGATGAGATCTTGCTCCGTCTCAGGCTGTTCTGGAACTCCTGAACTCAGGCAATCCACCTGCATTGGCCTCCCAGAGTACTAGGACTACAGGAGTGAGCCACTGAGCATGGCCCAGAAAAGTTTTCTAATGATAACTGTCACTTTAAAACTTCTCCAGTGATAGTTACTCAAAAGGCTCGTGCATGAACACCATGACCTTGGACAGAACGGATCCCTGTGCTCCCCACATTTGGAAGAAAATGCTCCAAGAGGCAACATTTGCTGGAACCCCAGAACCATGTCCTCTCAGCAAAAGAGAAAAGCACTAGAAGGAAGATTATAATTACTTTAGAACAGGAGATTACATTCGCATTCTGGAACTAGTGGTCCCATAAATTGACATCCTTCATACCCATGAACCCATAGGAACAGCTTCCATCTAACCGACATGTCTGACTTGAAAATGGGCTCCTCTTTGACACACCAGGATGGCCTTAGGTAACTTACTCTCTAATATAGGTAAGCAAATTAATACTAATAAATAATGGAGCCATGTCGTCTATTCTTTCTAAATGTTAAACATGTCTATTTCTCTCTCCTATCTCCATCATTCAAATGAAAAATAAAATAAGAACAAAAGGCAATCCCCCTTTAAATAGTCTACAGTTTCTCAGTTCTCTGGAAGATAAGGTTATGTTACTCATCCTTGTAGTACTTTCCAATGCCCCCCCCCAACCACAACCAACAGAGAGGTTTAAACGTACTCCCACAGGGGAAGAGGCGTTTTCATCTTGTTACAGGACACCTGCTATTTCTAAATAACAAATCTGGTCTGTTCTGAGAAGGCATCACCTGGCTCTGGGAACCAGCTACCCACCTCCTATCCCAAAATGAGAGATCCTGATTTGACAGCCCCAGGGGATGCTGGATCTTACCCCTTTGGGGCCCGGTCAGCAATCCTCTTGTTATTAGTGGTTGCCCCTTGTGTCATCCAATACTTGTCCTCATTTACTTAAGACAGGGGTAAAAGTGTCAACTGCAATTGCAACGCAATTTCTACCACTCCCAAACCTTCTGCCAATATGTATGTGAACTGATACCATCCAGAAGCCAGATGGAAAAAGAAAAGAAAAAAAAATGAAAGAAAGAAATAACAAAATAGTCATGCGGGGTGATGGGCACCTGTAGTTTCAGCTGACCGACAGTTTGAGGGAGGAGGATCTCATAAGCCCAGGAGTCTGAGGTTGCAGTCAGCTATGATACCACTGCCCTCCAGTCAGAGACCTTGTTGCTAATTAAATAAAGAAATAAATACTAATAATAAAGAAATAAATAATCCAGCTAGAACACCTGCCAGGCCATGTTTAGATTTGTCACATCTCTAAAATACCAGTAACCACTCTGCTGGTTCAGAAAAAAATATTTTGATCACAAATTTGTAATTTTTATGGCTCAGTACTCAAAGCTCAGTGGCTTGGGCGCCAGCTACATACACTGGAGCTGTTGGGTTCAAATCCAACTTGGGCCTGCCAAAACAACAATGACAATTACAACAGCAAAAAAAGAAAATAGCCAGGCATTGAGGTGGGCACCTGTGGTACCAGTTCCTTGGGAGGCTGAGGCAGGACAATTGCTTGAGCCCAGGTGTTTGAGGTTGCTCTGAAAACTGACATAACAGCACTCTAGCAAAGGCGACATAGTGAGACTCTGTCTAAAAAGAAAGAAAAAATCGTAATTTTTATGTTAACATTATGTGCTGCATTTTATAGTATTAAAATGAATTCCCAAAGACTTGTGTTGTAATAAATTTTAAGGTAAACATTGGTGTATACCACTTACATAAAAGCTCTTTGGGGAGGAGGATGGGTATAGGGAGGGTGATTGGTGGGATCACACTTATGGTGCATCTTAGAAGGGTACAAGTGAAAATTACTAAATGTAGAATATAAATGTCTTCATATAGTGATTAAAAGGCCATTAAGGCTAGGTTAAATATTTTAATGAAAATATTTCAGGTTGTATATGAAGTCAGCACATTGTGCCCCATGATTGCACCAATGTACACAATTATGATTTAATAAAAAAGTATATATATATATATGTAAGCTCTTATGGTTCCTATTCATATTTAAAAACATAGAAGTTCTCCTGAGACCAAACATTTGCACATGCTTACACATTTGCAGTGCTGACAGACCAATTGAAAATATTTAGTCTCCTTTTCAATGGATAAGGCTTCTTAAAAGTTCAGTGCCTAATAATCATCAAGACGTTCCAATCCTACTGCTGATAGGAAGCTTTCTCATCAACTTCCTTACTTGCATAGGAATGACACTCGAATTTTATCAGTAAACATAACACTGGGCATTGGTTTGAGGCCCTGTCTTCAGAGTATCAGTTTTGGATTCCTGGGCATTTGAGGAAACATAATAGAGATCAAACATTCACAACATGCTATTGTAGGGACTTTTCAGATTCACTTTTTGTTGAATTGTTTGGATGATTCATATAAGTCATATTCATAGATTTTCCAATACTGAATCATATAGGCATTCTTGTATGGAAATAACTTCCTCTGGATGGCTCTCCTAAACTTTATTTAGGCCCTTTCCTGTACATCATCCTAGTGAATTTCCTGACTGTGAACTGTCATCAACTGCTTAGAGATCGGGTTTCTCATGACTTGTGCACCCTTGGCCACTTGCTTCCTTCAACAGCTTCCAAGGCTCCCCAGTGTCCTGGGGGTTTCAGCTGTGCAGTAGCAGCCTGGGCCTCAGGCGTGTTAGCTGGGTTTCCTCTGCAGCAAGAACCTGAGCTTTACTATGGGGCTAACCAGGGAGTAGTGTAGTGGCCTTGACCCTTCACGAGTCTTTCCTCCGTCTGTTTTTCTCTCTGCATGCCCCATATTTGAGGCACAGCTGTGCTGAGAGGACATGCTGTGCACAACCCTGCCCACCTCCAACTAGGGCAAACTCTGAAATCCAGGCATTCTTCTAACATCATTCCAGTTTTGAATCCCCTTAAAATCACATTCTTAGTCTCTATACTCCTCATTCTGTCCTCAAGAACAGGCTGGCTAGTCCTCCCAAAAGACCAGACCTCACTTTCACTTGTGGGAGCTGCAGATCATGGCCCAGCACCATGTTTCCAGGTTGCAAAAGACACCTGATGTGCAGCGAGGCTTCTTTGGCTCTTCATAGGTAGATAACCACAAGGTTTCTTGTCCAATGAATGTAAACTTTTTTGAGAGTTAAAGAAAAAGGGCTATGCCTAATTGTGCTAGGACAGAAAAGCAAAAGTGGAACTTATGGTTCCTTCAAGGCAAAAGGTCTAGGGATGGAATAACAACATCTCTTCAAGGCAAAGGTCTAGGGATAGAATAACAGCATCTCTTGTGGCTTGGGGATTTTCAAATTCAAAGCAACAAGGTTGTTGGGGAGATAGTGTTCAACCTTTCATATCACATTTTTTTCACAGTTCCTTCCTTTCACGTTCTGGTGTCTTTTCATTCTGGAGACACTTGGTCTTGCTAGGATGATTAAGAAGGAAAAGACACACACATGAATTGAGGGTCCTTGGGTGATTGGTCTAGGTTCGATGTTTCAAGCCAATTGATCCAGTCAGTATGAACTCTCAAGTGGGAGAGTTTGACAGGTCTCCATGAGCTAGATGGCAGAGGTCTATTAGCTGCTCAGATAAAGCTGTCTCCAGGGCTCTATGGAATCAGAAAGGCATGCCAGTAGCAGACTTTGACCAGGGGGGCTGAGTCTCTCTTGACTTTGCTCCTGTTTTATGCCCAGTAACTAGTGACCCCACAGGGCTGCGGTCCTGCTCCCTCCAGTAAGCAGATGTGCTGGGGCTTAGTGCCTGTCAGAGTCAAAGGAAGGTGAATGCCCCTGTGGCCCAGCCACTACCCTGTGCTACTAGCCGGCTGGGGGACCTGAGGCCTGCCTGCCTCACTTACTCAATAGCCACTGGCGAGTGTTCCACTTGGACTCAGTCTAATTCTGAGGGTAACCGGTCAGTGAATGCTTTTCTCCCTCAGCCACTGCACCTTTGCCCCTGCTGCTCTGCAACATCGGTATCCCTATAGAGTGAGTTCTGGTTTCCTCTGGCAGGCCTCATAGTTCGGGAGTTTTCTCTCCATTATTAGACCCTGGTGGGATCACTCTATTATTGCTGGATCTTTGTGGGGAGTGACCCCGTGTAGCTCCCCTGTGACTGCCTCAGCCAGGGAGTTCTGGCTATTGGAGCAGCTCCAGAGCATGGGGCACACGAATCTACCAACAGGGCAGGGGATCTGCCCATGTTTCCAACAGTGCCTGGTGCCTGGTGACTTTGGCAAGGAGAGAGCTCTTCTCTCAATCCTGCTTGGGGTGGTGTGGGGGCCATGTGTGGAGGCAGGGTGGGCACCAGGAGTAGCACATGTACAGGACTACGGCTCCAGCAATTCTGTGACTGGGGCTGGGGGGGTGCTGTGCAAAGCAGGGTGGGGACTGGGAGCAGGCCCACAGGACACACTGCTCCAGCAGTTCTCTGACTGGGCGGGGGTGGTGGGCTCTGGATGGAGGCCAACTTAGATGTAGCTACAATTCATTAATGTACTAATTATGATATTAAAATATTTAATCTTTTTTTTTATTGTTGGGGATTCATTGAGGGTACAAGAAACCATGTTACACTGGTTGCATTTGTTAGGAAAAGACCCTCTTACAATCGTGTTTTGCCCCCAAAAGGTGTGGCACACACCAAGACCCCAAGACCCCACCCC
>CAUYON010050224.1:0-28308 GCA_963573935.1 Arctocebus calabarensis
TGGGACTACAGGCATTCGCCACAATGCCCGGCCATTTTTTGGTTGCAGCCAGCATTGTTGTTTGGCGGGCCCGGGCTGGATTCGAACCCGCCAGCTCAGGTGTACGTGGCTGGCGCCTTAGCCCGTTGAGCCACAGGCGCCAAGCCGCTTATTCTAACTTTTAGGAATGATAATCTGGCTATCTCCTAAAGCAGTAAAAACACAGAAGAGCAGGTGCTGATGTTATGATGGAGCCTTCATTTCTGTTGCAAGATAAACTGCTTCAAAAATTAGCTGGTTAAAACAAAAACTACTTATTCAATGATGAATTTTTTTTTTTTTGAGACAGAGCCTCAAGCTATCGCCCTGCCTAGAGTGTGCTATGGCATCACAGCTCACAGCAACCTCCAGATCCTGGGCTCAAGCGATTCTTCTGCCTCTGCCTCCCAAGTAGCTGGGACTACAGGGTAGTACAGGTCCCTGTCACAATGCCTGGCTAATTTTTGGTTGCAGCCATTGTTTGGCGGGGCCCCAGCTGGATTCGAACCCACCAGCTCAGGTATATGTGGCTGGCACCTTCGCTGCTTGAGCCACAGGCACCGAGCCTTCAATGATGATTTTATGGGTTAACGATATGAGCCGGGCTCATCTGGATAGTTCCACTGGTCTCAGCTCAGACCTCACTCATGCAGCTCTGACAGTTGGTGGTCACTGGCTTCCCTCAAATGTCTGGCAGTTGAGTGCTTAGTCATATGTTTCTCATCAGCCAGGTGGATAGCTTGGGTCTGTCTACATGAGAATTGGTTACAAGGATGCCACAATCAGTAAGACATAGGGCAAGCTCTAGTGTGCACTTTTCTTTTCAAATCTTAATATCATATTTGCCATTGTCCCGTTGGTCAAAGCAAATCTCACAGCCCAAATACAAGGTCGGTGTGGGAGGGACTATTCACAAGCAGACAGAGAAAAGGAAACCTTTTTTTGGGAGACAGTCTCACTATGTCACCCTCGGTAGAGTGCCATGGTGTCATAGCTCACAGCAACCTCAAACTCTTGGGCTTAAGTTATCCTCTTGCTTCAACCTCCCAAGTAGCTGGGGCAACAGGCACCTGCCACAACACCTGGTTATTTTTTTGATGCAGTTGTCATTGTTGTTTAGCTGGCCCAGGCCAGGTTCGAACCCGCCAGCCTGGATGTATGTGGCTGGCGCTGTAACCGCTGTGACACAGGCACTGAGCTAAGAAAAGGAATCATTTTATAAACAGACTATCACAGAGACATTGCTTCCTTTTTGTTCGGTTTTGAAGAAATATAAGACTCTTAGAAAACAGAAGTACTACAAAATATAAAACAAGGCCGGGCACGGTGGCTCATGTCTATAATCCCAGCACTCTGGGAGGCCGAGGTGGTGGACTGCCTGAGTTTACAAGTTCGAGACCAGCCTGAGCCGGAGCGAGATCTTGTCTCTAAGAATAGCCGGGCATTGTGGCAGGTTCCTGTAGTTCCAGCTACTTGGGAGGCTGAGGCAAGAGAATCCTTTGAGCCCAAGAGTTTGAGGATGCTGTGAGCTATGACACCAGGGCACTCTATTGAGGGTGACAAAATGAGACTCTGTCTCAATTTAGACAAAAAAAAAAAAAAGGAACTTCCTGGGCCTTGTGCATGCAGAAGGAGACACCTGAACCTTAGGAAGCTGCAGGTGGATAACTAAAGTCAGACAATAGCCAAGAACAAATTAAGAAGGCAGAGGTCCAGAAATGTATTTCACAGTGCCAGTCAAGAAAACTTGAAGGCTAAAAACAAAGCAAAACCAGTTACCACTAATCTTATGAAGATGAACATTATGAATGATAAAAATAGTTAACAGAATGAATAAAGCTTTTGTAAATATAAAAAAGGAACTTGTACACTTCTCAATGGGCCCTTCCCTTAAACCTGTACAGAAAGAATTGATTCCTTAGCAGCATCATGGAAGTGAACTAATATTGATTAAGCTACAAGATTAATGGCTCAGTCATAATGCAGTGGTGATACCTCTAATTCCCCCAAAAGACCAATAAATTAAATGTTTTGTAAAAAAAAAAAAAAATAGTTACATAACATGAATGAAAGGTAAACTTTTGTAGACAAAATTAACGAGTGAAAAAAATCTGCAGTTCTATACTAGATGTTAAGACAAGGGATAAGAAAGCAAAGGTTTTTCTTACCTGAAACTTTCAGGCAGACATAACAAGGAGCTAATAAATGCATTTTTAAAAGTCCATTTCAAGTTTCACAACAGCAGAAATTCATTTCAGATTACAGAAACAGATTAACTATAGATAACAGTTTCCCACATTTATTACAAGTTTTCATCTTTTTTGTCTCCATGGATCTCTAATGAGAGGTTGAATTAGGAAGGAAGATCTCATTAGACATTTTTAAATAAAAGTTGCTGCCAAATCGTTAACACTCTTATGAAGTAGCTGCTGTTAGGAAGACTATGCTATTATATAAAAGCATTTGTTGGCAACATCAACTTTGTGACAACTGACAACTACTGGGTACTTCTTTAAAGATACTATGCAGATACTATGTAAAACCTTTAGCACAGTGGTTATGTCCCCAGACACATGCATGGAGGCCAGCTAAAAAAATAGCTGGGATGTGTGGTGAGCACCTGTAGTCCCGGCTACTTGGAAGGTCGAGGCAAGAGAATCCTGCTTGAGCCCAAAAGTTTGAGGTTGCTGTGAGCTGTGACGTCATAGCACGCTACCAAGGGTGACATAAAAAAATATGTCTGTCTCAAAAAAATAAAATAAGGACACTATGTAAAACCTTTAGGCAAACTTCCAAGTAAGTTTGTAAGTTTCCTTGAGTTTCCAAAACTGAAAAATTTAACAAATCTCAGTAACATACCCTGTTGAGGGAGAAAACAGAACTAGAACCCAGCATTTTATTCCAACTGTGTGCTTTCAGGTGTTCGGTAGAAAGCGGCAAGGAATTTGTACAAGGACTAAAAGTGCAATGAAGGTGATCTAAAAAGGCCAGAACCACGTTGCTAATGGTAAGCTGTAATATACAAGTGTTTTCAGATTTATAGCTATGAACAAAGTGGGGTAAATGCTTTACTTTTTCTGCAAAAGAATGTAGAACATGTGCTACCACAAAGAATCAGTTGGAAAGATAGCAATTTCTTTTTCAAAATAGAACTTTAAAAATGTCCTAAATTTCCTATTGGATAAGTCCTATGATCACCCTTCTCCTAATGAGACATATCACAGCAACAAATATGCAAACCATTATAATATGATTAGAGTCTAAAATTAACTAAGGTACTTCATAAAGAGATTAAGATAAATTCCTCTACTATTCAGAGGTTGACCCTGGTTTTAAACTCTGAATATATCATTCGGTCATTATTACAGTGACTAGAAATGGGAAATTAATGGTCCATAGTATTAAATTAAATTAAACCCTGTGAATTACCCCATATATTAAATGACCTTATTATATTTCACATTTTATAAAGATACCTATGTTATAAATAGACTGTTCATATTCTTGTTTCCAAGGCTGGAGAGGAAAGTAAAAATATGACATTAATTTTTCTTTTTATAAATCTTCAGTTTTATCAACAGAAGTCAGGAGACAATGGTAGGAAGGAATGCAGTGGAAATGATTAAACTTCATTCTCAGAGATGTTTCAATTTTAACACTGGGGTGCCAAAATTCAGGAAATTTCTTGCCACTTTCTATACACCTACCATTGGCACTAAAGAGAGATCACTGATGCCTACCTACACCTAAAGTCCAAGTCCAATGGGCACTTTTCCGTCCTTATATCAGCACCCCCCATGGCATTATAGTGTTTACCACTTCCTTGTCATCTCTTCTTTTTTTTTTTTTTTTTTTTGAGACAGAGTCTCACTTTGCTGCCCTCAGTAGAGTGCCGTCGCATCACAGCTCACAGCAATCTCAAACTCTTGGACTCAAGCGATTCTCTTGCCTCAGCCTCCCGAGTAGCTGGGACTACAGACACCTGCCACAATGCCTGTCTATTTCTAGAGATAGAGTCTCGCTCTTGCTCAGGCATATCTCGAACCTATGAGCTCAGGCAATCCACTCTCTTCAGCCTCCCAGAGTGCTAGGATTACAGGAGTGATCCACCGCACCCAGCCAATGTCTTCTTTCTGTTCTTACAACTCCTTTCACTAGTTTTCTCTCTCCTTGGTCTGGTCTTTAAATGCTTCACTTCCCCAGGGTAAGTATGTGTGCCTGTATGTTTACACATACACATACATATGCATACACGCATACATTCATAAATACACATACACACACACAAAGGGAATCATGGCCAATAAATTGTAGAGGTGTGATTCAAATTTAAACTTTCTCACCCCTAATCCACATTCTCTCTTTTTTACCATATGGAATAACAGCCTAAATTGTCTACATTAGTAAAGTGCTTTTTGGGGGGCTCATTCTGTTCCCAAGTGTTAGAATGTTCCTGACCTCCACCAAAACTGTGGTCAAAGGCAAAGGAATAAGCCAACGTCTCTGAATCATGTTTTTGGTCAAAATGCACACCACCTCACTCACACTTTCTTGTTCACACAGAGAAGACTATACAACAGGGACATCTTTCTTCCAAACCATGCTTCTATGTTCATGCACTTACTAGACAAAACTATTTGAGATTTGCAAAGCCCAGTTGAGCATTTCCTTGTTTGGTACCAGCATTTTTTTTTCACCTATCAGTACACTGAGTTTTTAAATTTAGGTCTAGGAGTGGATTGTCAGTTTGAGGATATGAACAGGTTCAAGCCAACAGAGTTGCCTTTAGGAGAAAGTGTATCTTAATGGTGCCATTACATCAACTCCTTTGTTTACTGACAAGCAAGCAAAGCTTTTTCGTGAATGAGAGAGAAAAAAATGTGCAAGAGCACTTGCTTTGCTTGAAGACAGGCACCCTATTTATCTCTGAATCTTGCCCCTATCTCCTGCCCAGTGCCTAGAATAGTACTGGCACAAAGGAGGTACTCAGCACATTGTTCCATTCCTAATGATGGCTTAGGATGTTCAACAACTTTGAATAATCGCTCCTAGTTTGAATTAGATATGCCAAGTCAAATAAAGCTCCATCTCTTCCTCCCATGAACAAGCTCCAAAGGAGGCATAAAACTGTCACCTTTAAACACAGAGATATTAATTAATAACTTTATCTTTCAATGGTTGCTCATAGGAAAAAAGATTGCCAAATTTAAAATTCCATGTCCCCTCTAAGGTTTTGGGGCCTTGCTTGTGCTAATATCTTGTAGATAAGGTATACTGATGAGAGCTCTACAATATGGATTCCTCTGAGAATCAAGAGAAAAAGTGGGCCAGACATGGTAGCTCACACCTGTAATCCTAGCACTCTGGGAGGCCAAGGCAGGAGGATCAGTTTAGCTCAGGAGTTCAAGACCAGCCTGAGCAAGAGCAAGACCTTAAGATAAATCAGCAGGGTTGTGGTGCCGGGCACCTGTAGTCCCAGCTACTTGGGATTTGAGGCAGGAGGATTGCTTGAGCTCAGGAGTTCAGGACCAGCCTAGGGAAGAGCAAGACCTTGAGATAAACCAGTTGAGGTGTGGTGCAGGGTGCCTGTAGTTCTAGCTACTATGGAGGCTGAGGCAGGAGGATCACTTGAGCCCAAGAGTCTGAGGTTGCTCTGAGCTAGGCTGACACCACTGTACTCTAGCCTGGGCAATAGAGTGAGACTCTGTCTCAAAAAAAAAAAAAAAAGAGAGAGAGAGAAAGAGAAGGGGAAAACAAGTACAAGAAGCCAGGAAGTAACCAAGACTGCTGGTGCATTCCATGATGCCCAGCTCATTTTTATTTTAATTTTTTATATAGACAGGATCTTGCTAGGTTGCTCACACTGGTCTGGAACTCTAGCCTCAAGGGCTCCTCCAACCTTGGCCTCTCAAAGTGCTGGGATTACAGGCATGCACCACTGTGCTCAGCTAGTTTTAATCTGTAGAACCAAAATAATAAACACTAATGAGCTTGTTTTGAAGATTTAATGCATCCTTCAGAGTTCTTAACATATCCTTTTTATTTTCTTGCTCTATATTCCACCTGGAAGATCTCCAAAATTAATGACAAATACCCTTCCCCTAACCAATCCTCAATCTAGCTTCTATAAGTAACTTAAAAGTGAAAGATGCTCTACCTATGTTACTAACCAAACCTGACAAATAAGATCTTAGAAGGAGCTAAGACCAGGTTATATTGACTTTTCTTAGTTAAAAACAACTATTAAGAAATACACTAATCTATATTATTGTTTACTATTTTGGCATAGCATTTAAATAGCGATTTTCTAGATTCTGGGAAAATGGTGACAACATATATATATGTATATATATATATATTTTTTGCAGTTGTTGGCTGGGGCTGGGCTTGAACCCATCACCTCCAGCATATGGGGCCGGTGCCCTACTCCTTTGAGCCACAGGCGCCACCCAAAACATAGTTTTAGTTTTGAATCTACTCAGATAACCTTCCAAGAACAGAAAGAACAATCACGTGACAAAACCCAAAACCCATGGACAACATTTTGAGCAAAAATGGGCTGTTATGGGCTGAATTATTTATCTCTAAATTTCATATGCTGAAGTCTCTAACCCCCATTATCTCCTTATGTGGCTGCCTTTATAATCAGGGACTTTAAAGAGGTAATTAAGTTAAAAGGAGGTCTTAAGGGTAGATCTTACTACAGGGGTAGAGAACCTGCAGCCTTAAGACTGAGTGCAGCCTTCTAGGTCCTTAAGTGTAGCCTTTTGAATGAATCCAAATTTAACAGAACAAATCCTTTAATTAATTAATTAATTAATTTTTTGAGACAGAGTCTCACTTGGTCATCCTTGGTACAGTGCTGTGACAGCATAGTTCTCAGCAACCTCAAACTTGGGGTCAAGCAATTCTCTTGCCTCAGCCTCCCAAGTAGGTGGGACTACAGGTGCCCACCACAACACCCGGCGATTTTTAGAGACAAGGTCTTGCTCTCGCTCTGGCTCAGGCTGGTCTCGAACCTGTGAGCACAGGCAATCCTCCCAAGTGCTGGGATTACAGGCATGAGCCACTGCTCCCAGCCACAAATCCTTTTATTTTTATTAATACATTTTTGTTAGTCTTTTATATTTTTACTTTATTTTTAAAGTGAATGTATTTATTTATTTATTTTTTTCTGGAGAATGTATTTATTTATTTATTTTTTGTTGCCCTCAATAGAGTGTTGTAGCATCATAGCTCACAGCAACCTCAAACTCTTGGGCTCAAGCGATCCTCTTGCCTCAGCCTCCCAAGTAGCTAGGACTACTAGCACCTGCCACCATGACCAGCTAGTTTTCTTGCTGAGGACAGTCTCAAACTCCTAACCTTTTTGGCAATCCACCAGCCTTGGTCTCCCAGAGTGCTAGGATTACAGGTGTGAGTCACCATACCCAGCCCAAAATGAATGCATTTAAAATACCAAAGAATAAAGTAAGTTTCAAAGAAATAATTTTCCCAGAATGATTGGCACAATTAGAACATTAGGGAGCCATAAGGGCAAAATTGATGGCTGCTACACTCATGATTTAATTCTAACTTGGCTTACCCAACTGGCACCACTACTGCATAAGGCTGGTTGGAGAGAATTTATCAGGGCTGAGAAGGCCAGTCTGTTATCAGCTTTTGACAACAGTGTTCTATGTTCGTTTGAAGTGGAATTTGTGAGCATTGCACAGCTTTAAAGTATTTTTTAATTGCTTAACAGCCCATTATGTCAAAAAAAGATCAAGATAACACTGAAGGAAGAAAACAAATTTTTAAATGAGAATTGGGAATTGCAATATTATCTTGCTTCGGCTGAAGATGATCTGCTTGCTTTGTGATACTGCAATATCAACACTAAAGAAACTCAATGCTCATCAGTCTCATAACACTAATGAGGACAACAAATACTTTAAATTAGAGAGGTGCTAAAGGTTGCATTGCAAAAATTAAAAGATGACAAGCAAAAGCAAAGACAACTCCTTCAAGCAGGAGTAAGACCTGAAAATAATGTCAATGAAGCGACATTTTTTTTATTTCAAAATATTACAAGGGTACAAATGTTTTTGGTTACATGGATCATTGATATCATGCTTGAGTCAGGGTTATAAGTATGTTCATTCCCCAGAGAGTGTTCATTGTACCCATAAGTAGGTTTTTGACTTTTCTCTCTTCTCCCCCCTGCTTTATTTACTTCCCTCTGTGCACACGTGTGCTCCCTGGTTAATTCCAATTTAATAATGAGTACACATGGTATTTGTTTTACCATTCTCTACATATACTGATTTTTTTTTAATTTTAATTTTTTATTAAATCATAGCTGTGTACATTAGTGCAATCATGGGGTACAGTATGCAGGCTTCACATACAATCTGAAATATTTCCGTCCAACTGTTCAACACAACCTTCATGGGGTTTTCTCATTTATTGTGTGAAAACATTTGTGTTCTGCATTTAGGGTAAATGGTGGGACTACACATACTGATTTTCAACCAGGTATGCCACAGCACTCTGGTGTGCTGTGAGAGGATATTATGTGTGCTGAAAAGTATTAAAGATTGTTAATTAAGTCATTTTCAAAAGAAGTTCAAAGTATAGTAAGTATATTCTTTTTTTTTTTGGAGACAGTCTTAGTATGTCACCCTGGGTAGAGTGCCATGCCATCACAGCTCATAGTAACCTCAAACTCTTAGTCTTAAGCAATTCTCTTGCCTTAGCCTCCCAAGTAGCTGGGATTACAGGCACCCTATTTTTTCGTGGTTGTTGTAATTGTCATTGTTGTTTGGCGGCCCGGGGTGGATTCAAACCCGCCAGCTCTGGTGTATATGGCTGGCACCCTAGCCACTGAGCTACAGGTGCTGAGCCAGGATATTCCTTTTTTTTTTTTAATTTTTTAGTTACCATAATTCAAGGGTGCCATGGAAGTTTAACTATAAATTCAAGTGTGCTGTGAGATTAAAAAAAAAAAAAAAAGGTTGAAAAACACAGTTCTTGATACTTCACATAGGTTAACAGTCTCCAGTTTCATCCAAATTATTGTAAAAGGCATTAGTTCATCTTTTTCACAGCTGAGTAGTATTTCACAGCTTATAAACACGACATTTTGCTAATCCACTCATGAGTTGATGGATACTTAGGTTGATTCCCACATCCTTGCAATTGTGAATTACGCTACAATAAACTTTTGAGGGCAGGTGTCTTTTCGATAAAAATGACTTCTTTTCCTTTAGGTAAACACCTAGGAATAGGATTGCTGTATCAAATGGTAGGTCTATTTTTAGTTCTTTGAGGAATTTCTATATGTTTTCTATACAGGTTACTAATTTGCACTCCCATCAAAAGTATATAGACAATCCTTTCTGCATCCATGCTAGCATCTGTTGCTTTTGGACTCTTTAATAAAAGCTAGTAGAACCAGGGTAAAGTGATTTCTCCCTGTGGTTTTAATTTGCATTTCCCTGATGATTAGTGACATTGAGTATTTTTCTTATGTTTATTGCTATATGTCTATCTTCTTTTGAAAAGCTTCTGTTCATGTGTTTTTCCCACTTTTTAATGGGGATGCTTGATTTTTTTCTTGCTGATTAGCTTATTTGATTCTGATTATTAGCTGTTCATGAGATACATACTTTGCACATATTTTCTCCCACTCTGTAAGTTGTCTATTTGCTCTGTTGATTACTTCTTTAGCTCCTCAAAAGCTTTTTTAATTTAAGTTCCACTTATTTATTTTTGTTGTTGCTGTGATTGCCATTAGGGTCTTCTTCATAAATTCTTTGGCTAGGCCAATATCTAGAAGAGTTTCTTAAATATTTTCTTCTAGAACTGCAATGATTTCATGCCATACATTTAAGTCTTTTATCCATCTTGAATGAACTTTTGAGTGATGAGGAACATGAACCCTGTTTCACTCTTCTGCATGTGGTTATCCAGCTCCCCCACCACCATTTATTGAATAGGGCTTCTTTTCCCCAGTGTATATTGTCGTCTGCTCTTCTTTTATGATAGACTTGCCAAGTTCAAAGCTCTGCGATTCTGATGTAGTCTTATTTACTGTTTAGCTGAATCTTCATTTTCCTACTTACTGCAATTTTTGTGATGGTAGCATCCATATTTGGCACTTATCCCTGCCCAACTGTATTGATCTGTACTCACTTTGAGAGATCACTGGACATAGTATTATAACCACCTTTTTTGCAAAACATTCTGCAATCTGATTCTTGAAGGTCTAGGATACACATTTGACTATGCCCTTCTCTTGCCTTTTTTGGAAATTGAAACAACTACTTTCTATAATTTTACCACTGATGGCTAGCTCTCCACTACACTGGGAGACGTGTTTAGGAAAGGGAACGTCTCTTCCTCCCATCTGCCATTTTATCACTCAGCAGAGTGTCTCATGCCTCCTGTGGTCTGAACCCTGTTCCTGTACTGATGCCTGTGGACCCTTCCTTTTGTCACAGAGAAGTTTAATAGTAAGTGTGTAGTACAGAGGTTCCAGGGACCAGCGATTTAATCTGTTATCCTCACCCACTGTCTCTGTGACTTTACATGAGTCAGTCATTTGCTCTGAGTAATTGCTTTCTTTTCTCCAAAATGGATAAGGATTCCTATTTACATCTCACAGTTGGCATGAAGATCATTTGAAATAAAGTGTGTAGAAACACTTGGGAAACTATAGAGCAGAGATTGTGTCCACGTGAAGAATCCAGACTGCCAGTTTAGTTAGCTGTAGACATTTTAAAATGTTTAGCCAGCATTTAAAATTGTGTATACTTTGCTTGAAATATAGAACTTTGGCTTTTATTGGACAATTGGAAGGTCAGATCGCACTGGACATTCAAATATGATAGAAATTTTCTGGAACTGAGAAACAGATGGTCCTCGGGATGGGTGGACATGTGGAGAGATCCTGTCTGTGCTCACTTTCCCCCAGTGGCATCACACATTTACTTTGCCAGCACCCAATTCTAAAGTCTATTCACACTGACTGTTAGAGATAATTCTTTAAAAATACCAAATAGCTATGCCATTTATGGAGTGAGTTTTGTAAAACAGGGCAGTTTCTATCATGGGTGTTGATTATAAGTATTAACTTTCTTTTGTTAAAAAGAAAAAAGAGGCTCAGCGCTTATGCTGAGTAGTTAGGGTGCCGGCCACATGCACCAGGGCTGGCAGGTTTGAACCCGGCCTGGGCCTGCTAAACAACGACAACTGCAACAAGAAATAGCTGGGTATTGTGGTAGGCACCTGCAGTCCCAGCTACTTGGGAGGCTGAGGCAAAAAAATTGCTTAATCCCAAGAGTTTGAGGTTACTATGAGCTGTGCTGCCAGGGTACTCTACCAAGGGTGACAAAGTGAGACTCTGTCTCATTAAAAAAAGAAAAAAGAAGAGCAAAGTCAGAGGAGTGAAAGAAGGAACAATTTATACTCCTAGGAAAGGTAAAGATAGACAAATCTCTAAAAGTGGCTTAGCTGAATTAAGTGAAAATGTGATATTTTCATGCGTAAACTAGAGTCTAGTGTGGTAAATTGCCACTCACAGCGACTGGTTACTGGATCCAGAGACCTTGTCGCTGTGTTCTGTATAAAGTCCTCTGGATCCCATAGTGCCTCTGAAATATGTAGAAGGTGGGGTTTTCTCTCTAGAGCTGATGATTGAAGAATTGTACGTTGAAATCTTCCTATCTCAATGTTGTCTATAAAGTAATTCATTATTAAAACAATAGTATACATATGAAGCAAATTAGTTGTTAGATGTGAATTTTAGGGAATGAAATACTTCTTGCTTGAATACTAGCAAGAAGGAAAGATCTTTTAACATTTTCCTTCAACTTAGTGGATTATGGCTCCCCCTGGCTGGCTGTCTCCCTCCAGGAGCCTGAGGATCTTTGCACAAACCCCTTTAAGGATGTGCCAGTTTTTCTTGCTGATCCGTTGAGGTCTGATAAGCACATGGGAAACCATTCTCCTTATGGACGTCTTCCACGAAGCAAATTTTTCAGCTGCTATATTTGGCTTTTCTCACTGCACCCTAATTTGGTTCTTTTTGCTAAAATAGGCACATGATCATCTTCTGTTCTCTTGTGTTTCTCCACTGCGTACTTTGATTTTAAACTCATGTGGCATCACGTAGCCTGACGTGTCTCCCTTCTTTTTTGCCAGAGGCAGGGCTGCTGCCGCCGTACCTCCTGGCTCATGCTTCCCGGTACACCCTTAATATAACAAAATACCATTAATATATGTCACCTTCACTGCAGGTGCCCATTTCAAACAATAGATTGGGGATTTTCCCTGATGTTTGCTTAGACTTGGGGAGGAAGGATTAAAAAACGTTTTTTTCATCATACTTATAACAAAAAGCAAAAAGAACAAAATTATCACTGTATTCAAAAGAGTATGTGAATTTTTTGTGTACTTTATTTTTTTTTTTCTTTTGGTGGCTACATTAATGCCATAAGGACAATGGCTTATGTAGCAAAAAACTGCTGGACACAAGCTAATGTTTAGCAGTTTTAGTCACCTTTATTTTTTTATCGTTAGAATTACGTTAACCCCTGTCCAGTAGTTAAGTCTGGAGTTTTGATGTATTTCATTTTGTTACAAAAAATGTGGAATATTCAACTATTAGAAATACTGCTTGTGATTTAAGGAGATGGATGAGTGTCACAACCCAAACGTGGTAATTCTGTTCAAGGGAAGAAGCTATTGAAAAGGCAGAGACTTGACATAAGTTATTGCTTGGTTTAAGATGTCTTAAACAATAGAATCTGAAGTGCAGAACTGAATTTCTGAAATGGTCATACACTTATGCCTCCCAGAATAAAAAAAGAAGGAACACCAGAAAGGAAGGAAAGAAGAGAGAAAGGGATGGAAGAAAGAAAGAGGAAAGAAGGAAAAAGAAAACAAAAAGACAAGAAAGAAAAGAATGCTCTTTGAAGGACAACTTTACATAATGAAAAATTATTCTTCTGTAACATTAACTTTGTATGCTCATGTGATGGGGCTTCCTGCAGTTTATCATGGTTGTTTCTTAATTGTCTATCCTTGCTCAGTTCTAGAGGTAGGATCTTGTCCTTTTTACTTATTATTATGATCCCTACCACAGGTTTTAGCATAGAGGACTCGCTATATATCTGTATCTCTACATCAACTCCTCTTTTGGTAGGTTTGAAATTCCTCTTTATTTAATGGAAAACAGACTGTGTGGAGGAGTCTGTTTGCAAAGTCTGGCCAAGTACCCAACAAACTTAAAACAGTTTGCGTGTCTACCTAGGCCACTCCTTTCTAACTCTCCCGAAACTTTAAGTGTTGGGAATCTTTGCCTTGCTAATGGTGAAAAAAGACATGCTGAAGAAAGGAGAGGTGGAGGTGGGGTCTTGCCTGAGATTCCCTTAGAGACCTCTTGCAATACTCATCCCCAGGTCCGGACCTGAGAGCTTTTGTTTCAATTGATAATGGATGATGCCCATAGAATCAGCATTTTAAAAACTTCCCAGGTGATTCAATGTTCATCATGGATTGAAAAACAGCAGGTCTGGATGGTCCAAGCTACATTAGTTCACAAGCTCCCAAGTGGGGAGAGTGGTAGTGTGGTTGGCTCACGGTATAAAGGAGTGTCCACAATGAAAGCTCCCCCCTTCCCTGACTCCATGGTCGATAAATGCCCATGCCTTTGATCCTGCCTCACCCTGGTAAAAGAGGACCTGGGAAGGAGGGAAGGGATGGAGGGAGTTATCAAAAACATACCTCATTTGGGGGGTTGGAGTCTGCTTCTCATATATGTTTTAAACCAACATACACTGAGTCATTGTTAACAAATACTTGTTGAGAGACAATTCTAAGCCTGAATTCACAGGCCCTATGGATAGAGCAGTGAACAAGACCAGCCAAGTTCCTGCCTTCCCAGAGATGACATCCTGGGGAGCAAGATGGAGATAGACAAATATATGCGTCAATGTCATTGACGTCAGTGAATACTGAGAGAGGAAAACTGAAGCAGAGTCAAGAGGAGAGTAGTGAGGAGAGGGAAGGGTTAGATGGGGAGGTCAGTGAGGACAGCTCTAAGGAGGTGACGCCTGACTTTACACCTGGAGGAAGACAAGGAGTAAAAGCAGGAGCCACGTGAGAGCTGGGGCAGCAGGAGAGCCCCTGAGCTGAGGATGCCCTGGGCATGTTCAAAAGTAGAAAGAAAGTCCTTGAGATTAGAATGGAGCATATCACACAGGGCCTTAGAGACCAGGGATAGGAGCCTAGAATTTGTCTCAATTGTGATAAACAGTCCTTGGAGATAATGAACAGGAGACGGACTTTCATTTTCAAAAAATCATTCTGTTTTGAGGAAAATGGATTATAGGGCTTAAGATTAGAAGGAGCCCTTGAGCATGTCAATATAGACAGGAGAACAGAGGAGGGAAGCCAGAAGAGAAATGAGTCAAATGGGGGTGGCCCACCATTTGGGAGAGCAGTGGCATGGCCAAGGAGATAAGAGTAGCTTAGATGAAGATTGCAACAGGGGAGGGGAGAAAAAAAAACGAGATGGAGGATATGCTTGAAGGTAAGAGTGTAAAGACGTCTGCTGTGTTAACTGCTGGGAGCAAGATAAAGCGCAGACTCAAGGGGGTAACTGCTAGTTATATGTATAAAATCATTGTAAAATGATGCTTAAACATTGGGCAAGATACACTACAAGCCCACAGTAAATCTTGGTTATTATCAAACATCCAAGTTAGTGGGTTGAATAGACCCTTGGGCATTCAAGTCTGCAGTTCAGAGGAGAGGATGGAGCTGGAGACACACATTTGGGAGACATCAGGGTGGGGTGGTACTTAAAACCACTTGGCTGGATGAAATAAGCAAGGGTGTTGGTGGAGGACAAAGTCCTTGAGCACTTCTACACAGGCACTGAGAGCAGCAGAGGTAGCCTAGAAGAGAAGAAGGAGTGAAGGGAGGCCCCCACGAGATTGCAGCAAATTCTGGAGCATGGCAAGACCTAGAAGCCATGTGAAGAGAGTGTTTTAAGGTGGGAATTGACTAAAACATTGCTGACAAGTGTTAAAAAACAATGGAGTCTGAGACCGACTGTTAGAGGTTATGAATGACCTTGTTAAACTGTTGGCTTTGAGATCTGTTGAAGGGTCCCCTGCAAATTTGACATTTTTTCTTGCTCTTTCTTGAAGAGACCTCTTAGTTTTTGATTTGTCCCTTTTTTCTTGCTCCCCTTTCTTCTTTGTGGCTTTTCATTATCTTGCTCATTCAGTGAAGCAAACAACTATCTGCCTGACTTTAAAACTGAACAGCTTTTGTCTTCAGGACTAGCTCCATCCAAGAGTCATGAGCTGTGCTTTCCACAAGAACAGTATGTCTTTACTACTCAGTCAGGCCATTGTGTATGTGCCTCCTAGATGAATGCAGTGGGAGGGAGACATGGAACTAGCCATTATTTACATAAGTAACATATTTAAAAATTACACGTGAATGTCAAAAGATAATTAGATTGTAAGATGCCAATGGCACTTGACTTTGCCATTTTAGGAGAGAGAGTGCTGCCATCTGGAAAGTGGTGCTGGGCATCAACAACCTGGACCACCCATCGGCATTCATGCAGACGCGCTTTGTGAAGACCATCATCCTGCATCCTCGCTACAGCCGAGCAGTGGTGGACTATGACATCAGCATCGTGGAGCTGAACGAAGACATCAACGACACAAGCTACGTGCGCCCGGTCTGCTTGCCCAGCCCAGAGCAGTGGCTGGAGGCTGACACGTACTGCTACATCACAGGCTGGGGCCACATGGGCAACAAAAGTAAGCCAGGACCCTTGGAGCCTTTCAACTCATGACAAGAAGCACCTGTTTCTGTCTAGGCTTTAGTCATAATTTCCCATTTCCACTTACAAGAACTCTATCCACAAATAGTAAATGCCTGGTGGGTGTGTTACATTACTCTGGCTTTGCAAATCAGACACATTAATAATCCATCATGGCGCTTAAACTTGCCAAGGTCAGGTGCAATTTCAGTGATCTTTCTCAGGCTGCAGAATGTCTCTCTGGGGAGCCACTGTCAACATGTGGGA
Source organism: Arctocebus calabarensis (assembly GCA_963573935.1). Taxonomy (NCBI): domain Eukaryota; kingdom Metazoa; phylum Chordata; class Mammalia; order Primates; family Lorisidae; genus Arctocebus; species Arctocebus calabarensis. The sequence continues at coordinate 16,115 of CAUYON010050224.1, forward strand.
GGCTCCGGGCAAGATGAGACTTATCCATCACCCTGGCTTTATTAGAGTGCCCGTATCAGTGACTTGGGCTGTTTATAGGCAGGGTCACTAATCTAGTGGTTATTCAAGCTGCCTGGTCATATTTCACATTCCCTGTTATTTTCTGGTCTGGTTAACTTCTATAGCACAACCTGTAAGTCCTTTTAGAAAGCAAATTGGTTTGCTACTTGCCTGTTTAAATTGATTAAAATAGCTTGGCTCTGTAGATGTTTTAAACATGTAAAGTACACAAAAATTCAAAAATCTGTACTTACAACCCAGGACCCTCTCATTCAGTTTAACCTGATTAAAGTTTGGAATAAGAATCAGATCAATGAGACATTCTCTTTAACTGTAAGTGTTGGCCCCTGGGACTGTATCAAACATGGTGCCATGGCACTCAAAATGAGAATGAATATCAGTGTTTCATTATTAACTTCAGAAATTATATATTTGAGGGAATATTTCTTCTTGAAATTTAGTCAATATATTTTGGGATAAGTTGATTTTATTTTTATTTTATTATTTCTATTTTATTTTTCATATGATCAGTTAAAGGATGAAAAGAAAAAGTCCATAGGCAGAAGAAATCTATGACTTTTTTAATCAAAAGTTCACACGTAAGAATTTTGAATGCAATGTTATACATATGATGTCACTTCTCCTATGCATCTCAGTTTAAAAAAACTATAATTATTATGGTAATATAAAATCAGGACTTACCCTCTGTTGCCTGTACTTGTATTCCTCCCACAATATCTATATCAAAGTCAGAGCAATAGTAGGACACATTCCATATCCCACATATATATTGTAGCATGAAAAGCAAGGATCTGAATTGAGGATCGGAAAGATCTGATGGATCCTGATTGTGATACTTTCTAGATGACTATAAAATGAACACAATGGTAGTAACTGTCCTCTACAGTTCTGTAGAACTGTTCTGTGTGTCTGAGTAATGCTTGAAGAAAAAGAAATTTTATAAAGAGCAGCTGTATAGTTCACAGGATTGTTGTAAGGATTAAAGGCAAGAAGGTAAGCCCAGGCTCGGCGCATGTAGCACAGTGATTATGGCACTAGCCACATACACTGAGGCTGGTGGGTTTGAACCTGGCCTGGGCCTGCTAAACAACAATGACAACTATAACCAAAAAATAGCCAGGCGTTGTGATGGGTGCCTGTAGTCCCAGCTACTTGGGAGGCTGAGGCTGAGAGAATCACTTAAATCCAAGAGTTTGAGGTTGCTGTGAGCTGTGACGCTATGGCACTCTACCGAGGGTGACATAGTGAAAAAAAACAGAAGGTAAGCCCAAAAAGTGCTGAGTTAAGTGCTTGGCCTACACTAGTACCCAGTAAACGTTAGCTATTGTTCTTAATCATTCTTTTGACAACTCACCACATTGATGTTACTGACAGTGACTCATCTTTCTAGTAAGGTGGCCAGCAATGTTTCTCCATCACTGTTTAAAAGAACAAGTGTATATAATTTTGTGGAATGGCCAAAGAGCAAAAGATTCAAGAAAGACATTGTAATTCTGAGAAAACGTTCACATAAGAAGGAATTCACATATTTTCTCTGTCGACACCAAGGGACAGCTCTGTCCTGCCATATCCTTAAGGATTAAAGGTCCTTACATCAAATAACGGCTACTGGAGCACGTGATGAGACATGCTGTTTTCACCAAAAATAGAGCAACCTTTCCCCTGTTAAGATTTTCATTGCAGCAGCTGTTATTTTTGGTAGCATCTAATAAGAGGGAAAAAGCAGGAAACAACTTACTTAACCAGACTGAGCCTCCCTTTTCTTATGTAGAAAATAAAAGGGTTTCCCTAGGTAATTGCTATGAACACTACTAATTGGAAAAAATTCTGATTCTGAACAAGACTTGTCTTTGAAATGACATTTCAAGTAAAGAATAGGATTCTTTTGGTACAAAAATGTTCATAGGATATTTGCATTTCACATTAGCTAGTTCACTTTGGAGTCATTTCACCATTGTGAATATTTCCACTCCTTCTCTTTGTTCCAGTGCCTTTTAAGCTGCAGGAGGGGGAGGTGCGTATCATCTCCCTGGAGCAGTGTCAGGCCTACTTTGACATGAAGACCATCACCTCCCGAATGATCTGTGCAGGCTACGAGTCGGGCACTGTGGACTCGTGCATGGTACGTGCTTTCTTCTTACCAAGAGGGTTCAGTGCGGCATTGACTTCCTCTGGGTTCCTCTAAACTCATGATTCTTCATGTGCGCTCCTTTGGGAACAGGTTTTGAAAATTGTTTGTTGCCACATGTTGGATTGTTCCTAGTGTGTTTTCTTTCAGCAAGGACACAGGCAAACCCCTAACTACCTCTATCCCTTCTATTCACGTTATTCATGTTGCCTTTGGCCTTCACATCTATTTATTGTGTGGGGGACATTAACTGAGGAAAACGATTCTTTTTGTCCATCTCATTCAACCATGTTATTGGCTGGGATAAATGAGGTTCTAGCTGGAGCCAGGAGTAACTATGGCTCCAACCCAGAGAGTGGATGTGCAGGGGGGGCTGCTCCGAAGAACAGTATCAGCCCCAGAGTGATGGCATTGGGGCACTCACTACCCCACCCCAAGTTCAAGGATGTGTGTTACAGGACTCCCTCTGTCTCAAGGGTGAGCACACTGGCATTGTCCGGGCCATTACTTGATCACTGAAACATTCTCAGATGTCACCGGACCCAACCCTTAGATACTCATGACCATGACAATTTTCAAAACAGACTAACTTAGCAGTGCAGGGAAGATGCATGTTTATTTTTACTTAATACATATTTATTGACTATTTTACTGGACTGGCTCCTGGGAAAGGATGAATATTTGCAAGTGCTCAAAAACCTTATGTTAATAAAATGAGGTGGATAAGACAGTTATTATACTACGCTGCTCTGAAGTATCTTTGGTATTTCACCACTTTGGACTAGATTCAGTTGCTCCTCCTACAGTTTAGTAATAGAAGAAGAGGTAGAATGATACTGCTACTGCTAACTCCACATCATTAAGTGACACTTTTGATGGCCCATTTTTGAATGGAAATGTCAGGGGACTAGAAATATCCCAGTGGTGATTCCTTAGGCGGTTGTCGTAGGAAACAGGGAACAGACACTTCCCTTGGAGTTTCACGGAGGGTATCTTCCGTTCTGCCTCTTGGCCACAAGTCATCCAGCTGAGGCAGGCAGTGGTAGAGGAATCCTTCCCTCTGTACAAGAAGCCCAAGTTTGATTCTCCAAGCCACAAAGAGCATTTTGGAAGACACAAAGTGGGGCTTGGAGCAGGATTTGCAGCCTCAAAGATCTCTGCCTGTAAGGACAATGTCACCCGGGGATGGGGACGCTATTTAACCTCATTAGACAATTTTCTGGGGGCTAATTCTGTTTTGTTCATAGGGTAGTTTGAGGATTAACTGATTAATGCCTGTGAAAGTCCCTATCTTTCATCTATGTCTATGTGATGTCTGGACATACTTAGACATTCACTACACTGTAATTACATCACCATCTATCACTTTAGGGCTGATTGCCTTCCAGGCTCTCTGCAAAAGGTTTTCTAAAGCTCATTTAATTGTGAGCATCACTCCACATGGCAGTGTCATTGTTTCCCTAAATAGAAACTCATAGAGCAGAGAGATGAAGTCATTTGCCCAGCTCACCCAGCAAGAAGGATGTGAGTGTGAGGATGTGACATCAGGCGGCCTGGCTTCCGGGCCCAGGCGCTCAGTGGCAGCAGTAACTACTGGAAAGAAGTTTCTCCCTTTCCCCCACATGACGTGGAGGTTTACCAGACTAGCGCCTCTTGGCACACGTTGAAGATCATCTCTTGTCATTGCTAAGGGAGGGAAAGGCGGGGATGCTTTGCAAAGGAACCAGAGGCCCAAGCACAGACACGGGGACAGGTAGGGTCACGTCATGACATTTGGTAGGACCAGGTGATGCCAACTTCTTCAGTCATGGAACTCAGTGCTGCGGGCATCTTGAAATGCTACCGGCTATTCTTCAATACAATCTCCAGTAGACAACACAATACCAAACCAAAGATGCTTTTTACTAGATCTGGAACCAGTAATTATACTCAAATCTCTTGTGCACGACATACATTATCTTTATTAAATGCACAACAGGACACAGTGGAAACCCCAGGTCCTTCTGTGACGGCCTGGACATCACTGGGTCAACACTGAGGCCAAATGTGAACTTTGGTTTAAAGACCAACATCACAAAGAGGAAAGGACAGTGCAGATAAATTGTGCCATTAGCTGTATTCTCTCCTTCGTTTTGAACTGCTTGTTCTTCACCTTCTCTTTTCTACCTAATGGAACACCTACCCAACTCTCTAAGCCTGATTCAAAATCCACATCTCAGGACGGATTTTCACTCCTCTCCGCCTGGAGCATCCCTCTCTCCTTCAAACTCCTCTTATCGTCCTTAGATTTTGCTTTTATGTAAAGTTATTTTTGTTACCCACTAAGCATCTTAGTATTTATTTTATCTAAGGGGAGTTAAAAATTTGTTAAATATGTCTGATAGAAATGTTTCCAGGACATTTTGCTTTAAAAAAAATTCAATTAGGCTTTTGGGCAGAAAAATGTGTTTAGTTCCTTGTAAGTTCTATGCTTATTATTTAGGTGTATGGCAGTGGAAAGCTATGAATTTAAAGATCACCACTTCCATGAATGTAGACAATACAATAGAAAAGTCAATTTTGCTTTCCATTTTTATTATATAGACAGAGTCTCACTTTATCTCCCTCAGTAGAGTGCTATGGTGTCTCAGTAACCTCCACCTCCTGGCCTTTGGCGATTCTCTTGTCTCAGCCTCTGAGTAGCTGGGATTACAGGCATCCGCTACTACACCCGGCTATTTTGTGTTGCAGTTTGGCCGGGGGCCAGGTTCGAACCCGCCACCACTCGGTTATGGGCCTGGCACCCTACCCACTAAGCCACAGGCACATTCTTCTTAAGATGAATAGCTTTGAGGCTCCAGAGTTGCAATGCTGTTCCCCAACTGCCACTTGAAATCCTGGCTTTGCCAATGAACAAGTTGACCTGTGGTTCAGTTTCATTATCTCCAAAGTGGATATAATAATGATGAATGATATCAATTCTTAGATTCTTAGGCATTTGTAAAGAATAAATGATCTAGTCCAAGGAAAGCGTTTAGAAGAGGATCACTAAACATGGTTCCTAATATTTTTCAACATTGCCAAGTAGAAGGAGCGTAGGTAGACTTCCAAGGGTGAACATTTTATAGGGCAAGAAGTATTTGTAATTTTCCACATGAATTTACATACTTAGTTTCTTATTTTCTATGGCATCAACTCCTCTTTTCTGGAGCAGTGCCGAATGCTCTTATCTACCCTCATCTTTTCAGATATAGCAAATATTATTGTCTGTAATATAATTGTCTGGTGTTTTATTGTTAACTGTATTTGGGGAAAAAGCTGAATAAAACTCAGTGGGAATACTTAAACCTTTATATCAAGGATGACAATCTTTATGGATATGAAATAAAACATAGGCTATAAATAAATGAAATTCTTCATGGTAAGCCATTCTTAACTGGTATTTTATATTCAAATACACCAAATAAAAAACTCCTAAGTATAGTGAGGGGCCCCCAAATGTGCTACACTTAAAACATTCATTCACATAGCAAGAATCTTGAGAATAGAGAGGTATTTTAGGATATATTTGTAGTATTGTTTGTGAGGAGAAAAAAAAAATCTTTGTTTCATTTTAGGTACTTTTTACAGCTATAAGATTAATCAAAATTAAAGAAGGAGGTCAACTTATTCTTTAATAAGAATAATAAGTTCTAATACTTTAAAAAAATTATGATGTATTTTGACAAATGCAGTAAATGACTAAAAAAAGGTCTTCTAATTTCACGGAAAGAATATAATCCCTTCCTGTGCCACTCTCTTTTCTTTTAAATATATGAGTTTAAGATGCTACTTTCTAAGTTCCATTTATTCAGTGAAAGCCACAGTGCCTCCCCAAACCGACAAGGAAATCGTTGAGGAAATTTTCCAAGTTTGTTAAGCAAGTTTGTCTTCACTGTATCCTCAGGGTAGTCCGGATGTCTCTGCAATCTCAGTGACTAATTCTTTGCTCTCCGTTACAGGGCGACAGTGGCGGGCCTCTTGTTTGTGAGCGTCCTGCGGGACAGTGGACTTTGTTTGGTTTAACCTCATGGGGTTCCGTCTGCTTTTCCAAAGTCCTGGGGCCTGGTGTTTATAGCAACGTGTCCTACTTTGTCGAATGGATCCAAAGACAAATATATATACAGACCTTTCTCCTGGACTAACTAGAGATTTTGCCAGCTCTAAAATGGCCTTCTTGACTGTGAAGGGATTGCCGCAGAGAGCGATACAGAAGCACTTTTCATGGGCAGGGATGCTCAACGCTGGGCTGCAAATTTGCATTTTGTTTTGGACTAATTTTTTCAACTTATTTTTTTCAACTTGATTTTTCTCTTATTTCAAGTTCGGTGAAAGAATTTTAAAAGACTAAGCAAAGCAGACTTTGTTCTTTTGCCAAAACTAACCTTGACTGCAACACGCAATTATTAGCTCTGGAGAGATTTAAAATAATGTGGGCACTAGGGTAACATGTTACAGAAAGTTCCCTTTTATCCTGTCACAAAAAGGACATTGAGATTTAGGCCAACTTATTTATACATCTTGGCAGTTTCTGTTTCTCAAGTGCAGTAGCAGAGTGACAAATTTTGACATTAACCTTAGAGACTTGCTTTTGATATTAAAAGCCAAGATAATGTACATGCTTAAATTATTTCCTGTTACTCTTTTTGAGGCTTATGTGATTCTGAGAACTTAAACAAAAGACAGAAGTAAAAGATGACAGCATCCCATTTGGGTGACAAAACCTATAAAACGCAAAGTTCTTTGGGTTTCTTAGCATCACAGATGGCCCATTCTGAATTTAAATCGATTGTAATTTTATAGAAAAGTCTGCACTGAATTTCCCTCATAGCTGGGGTTTGTTCAGTGTGTATCAATTAGCTGATTGGGATTTCAAAATCTATATCAATAGTCACAGGAAATATTTTGTTTTGCCTGTACTGTGTATGAAAATAAAGTGGATATTACATTTTGCCAGAAGAGAACTTGCTTTAGGATGGAGGGATGCAAATTATTTTAAAAAATAAAATAAAATTGCATCTCTTGCCCAATTAAAACACGTTTTGTTTTTCTGTATCTGTGCATATCGATAAAGTCACAGAAATATATTTCAAAGCACAGTAAAACTCTGCATGGAGTAAAACATTTTGGAATTTTACTCAAAAGGTATTTAACATCTGGTGTTGCAATTTCTTTGTATTGATAGTTACAATTTTGAAAATGATTTTTAGCACTAGGACACTTTATGCAAATCAATTTTGAAGTAATTTGTGGTTAAAAGTCTTCCCCCACCCTGCTAAAAAGCTTCAAAACACAAATCTTCACATATATCTAATTTAATTAGTCAGACATTCATTTTACAACATTCAGATGAATGCCTTTTGAACAAATGCACTTCCCTATGAACCTCTACCAGCCACCTGGACTGCCCCAGCATTCCAAACAGAGCCTACTTGCAATTTTATACATGTATTTTTGTACTCTTTTTCTATGTGTAAACCTATTTGAAATTCACTGTTGTTTAAACATTTTCCATGTTCTTCATATCTTGCCTTGTATAATCCCACTGCAAGTGTGAAATACAGCATCTGAACGCTGTGGTCACAACTGTATGAAAGTTTAAGAACATGTCAGCTTCATTATGGTTTTAGGTACATACTCAATGTAACAACTTTTAGCATTGCTCAACTTCTGTTCAGTGAAATGTACATATTGTACTTATTTTCAATTCTTAATGCAAATAAAATTGTATAACCTTTTTTTTTTGGACGGATATATATCTTAGATAGCAAGTCTCAGAAAATTTCTTACCCTATAATCGCATGGTGGCACTCAGCACCCCACCCGTCAACATTTATCTTTCTTATATCTCATTCTCATGGGTACATGCTCTTTTATTTTAACCTTGATTAGTCTGAAATTAAAGATTGCTAATAGTCGCAAATAACCCATTCAGTGAATAAGGAGAACCTTAGTCCTGAAAAAGAACATGAGTCTTCAACATGCAGGGTACATTTTGGGGAATGGTCCCAATTCTTTTATAAATATTTTGTAATAAAATTATATCTTAAAATGTATATTATTAATCAATTTCCTTGGCTAATAGAAGTAATGATATATTTGACCTCTGCCCCTCCAATTTGGTGAAATATACTAAACATTGAAATGCAAAGATCAGACCGGGCAGGTGGCTCATGCCTATAATCCTAGCACTCTTGGGTGGCTGAGGCAGGTGGATAATCTGAGCTCAGGAGTTTGAGACCAGCCTGAGCAAGAGTGAGACCCTGTCTCTAAAAAATAGCCAGGCATTGTGGTGGGTGCTGGTAGTCCCAGCTATTCGGGAGGCCAAGGAAAGAGGATCATTTGAGGCCAAGACTTAGAGGTTTCCATGAGCTATGGTGCAATAGCACTCTACAGAGGGCAACAAAGTGAGACGCTGTCTCCAAAAATAAATAAGCAACAGATTGCATTAGCTTGGATAACATTGTTTATAAAGAGTTACTTACTTATAAATATGACCCTGAAAATGCTTCCTTACATTCCAAATTTCTTTAGCCTAGGGGTCAGATGTGTTTCAAATTTCAGAAAATTCCAAATTATAAAAAGATAATACAGTTTAGCACTCTGTAATAAAATAGGCTATTAATATTTTTGTAGAAAAATATGAATTATTTCATGAAGTAAATAAATAGGCTTACATTTGTTCAAGGCTCTAAATTTGTGCTTAATTTATGAAAAGCATTTCAGTTTTCAGAGCCCTGGAAATTTTGGAATTGTAGGTACAAGATCGTGGCCCCATAATATGAGCATTCATTTTTCTCCCCTATTTACATGTACAGATAATTCATGTCTTGAAAATTAGCTTTTTCTCTTAGTGTTTTTGGCTCATTTTTTTAATTCTTAGATTCTAACCTCTTATTTACAAGTGAATATACCTCTGAATTTTTATTTAGCAGAAGATTCTGATCTCAAGGAATGAATGCCAGCTGCTATGAAGATAGCAAAGGATAGGATGTCATTGATTTTTTCCATAAAGGAAAAGGCCAAAACAGTTTTCTGGTAAAACGTCTGCTTCTTGCTAAGTTCTGGTTCTAATTACACTTGGATCCAGTGAGTGTTAGTAAGAGTGATAATAATTTTTCAGTACACATATTTATTAAACAGTTTATTTAAAAAAATAAGGAAATAGAAAGCAACTTTCATTAGCCATGTGGGGTTCTGAAAGTTTGTTAAATCAATACATATAAAATACTATATGCAATAATATCAGAAGGCTACAAAACAATGTCAGACCACAATAGCAGGCAGCAGGTAGAAGGTTATACCCTGAGAATGACAGTTTGATAGTTTCTAAGAAGACCTTGATGTAGACATTGAACATTAGCATGGAGATTCAGGGAGCAAATTCTGGATGATTGATGGCTGACAGCATTCAGATAATAGAAATACTAATAGCATTTTCAAAGAACTTCAGCAAGAATACATGATATTATAATAGCACCTGGCCTTACTTAGTGTAAGCCTATAGTAGAACCTCTGTAAGTCGACCACCTAAGGGTTTGCAACAAACTGGTCTACATACAGAGGTGGTCAACATAGAGCACTGGGCCAGCTGTACTGATATGGACATGTGGTGGACGTCTGCTCTATGAAAATTAGTTCAACGTAAGAGGTGGTCAATGTAGGGAGGTGGTCAACTATGGAGGTTCTACTGTAGTTTCTTTGTTTCAACTAAAGCCAGCATACATGATTTGAGACAGCAGTAAACTTGCTATATAGACATTCCTGTCCTCAAATGTGTTAAATTTTTTTTTTTCTTGGAATCTCATAGATATCTCCTGAGAACAATATGTATGAGTCCCGATTTGTATCTCATTTTTTCAAGTCCACAACACTAGAAAAGTTGTTGGATATTACATAAATAATGAACCTTCAAGTTGGTCTCTAGAAGATTATTTGGAAATTGATGGTATCATTTTGATCAGGCTATTCTCAGTTTTAGAATACAAGAAACTGCCCCATGGGCTGTAGGCTCAGTTGATTCTATTTTCCTGACCTGTGGGCTCAGTTTCCTAATTGACAACATCTGTGCAGAGACAGTCCACATACAAAGTCTTCTTTTGACTGCTGCTGAGAGAGGAATGCATTCCTGGTACCATCTTTCCTGCTCCTTCTCACCTTCGGAAAACACTGAAATGACCAGGGAGGTATGTCTAACATATTTTAAGCAGTATGATTATACTTTATTTTAGGTACAATGTTATTTAAAAGGCTCTTGGAAATTTATCTGTAAATTAACCATTTATAACATTTTTTCATATGGAAATCTTTTCTGAGTCCTAACTCAAAAGTACTTTTGTTTTTAATTAAAAAAATATATATTCAGATTGGAGCCAACTCATTTGAAGAATTTCCTGAAAATATGAGAACTCCCAATAAAATAAATATATCTCCAATGGTTTCCCTTGAAAATGTTTACATTTCTAAGACAATGGAAATGCTTTTACAAAATCCAAAAAGTTCCATAAAAGCATTTGATTCTGAATTAAATATTTCACTTACCTAAACTCTGTCCAGGTCAAACCCCTCTATTACAAATATGTATACAAATACATAATAATGGTCATTGTGTCAGCCTTCCCAAGCCTAGTAAAATGCCTGTGTCCCTTGTGGACACAGTTCAACTTCAAGGAAGGTACCGGTTTTCTTAATCTCTTGAGGCCTCAGTTTCACAGCAGCCTGGATCTGCAGCAGTTTCACATACTGATAAGTTTCCTTGCTCAACAGCACAAGAAGACGCAGGCTTCATTGCAAAGACAGCAGAAGTTCCGGACATGGGTCTTCTCCCTGACTTGCTAGCTAATTGCTCAGTGCATGTTGATGTCACTCGATCCATCTTTCCGGCCCCTCTCCACTTCTTGAGAGCTTCAGTTCTCTCCTCTGGAGTTAGTCTGTCAAAGTGCTTGGCTCTCAGGATTGGAGACGGAAACAGGGATCCCTGAAGAACTCTGTATACAAACCTAAATTAGAAGGAGCAGCACAGAATTAAATTCACCTCAAGTGCATTGAGGGGCAGACAAAATTACTATGTGATTAGAAAAAAAAAAAAAGATTTGGGGGCCACATGGCTTCTAAGTAAAGGGAATAAACTATAAAATGGAGATAAAAACAATAAATAAAGTGCTTAGAAAATACAAAGTGTGAAATCTTTGTTAAATAAATGAAAATAAAATCTGTAGAAGTAGACATATCAATAGTTGTTACCTTGCAGACTTAATGTAGGGTTACATGAGATAATACAGGCAGAGTGTTGACACAAAGTAGGTGTTCAGATATGCTAGCTTTTTGTCCCTTCTAGACCAAGCTGGCAGTGTTTCCAGTGGTATAACATTCTCAAAAATTTAGTGAATCTTCTCTGTATGTCATTGGGATTTATTCCATTAACCAAGAAGGTCGTCTACAGACCTTTCCTGTATAATTCTGACTCTTCCCCTAGAGAATGCTGCTGAGATGGTTGAGGGCACCTATGGCTCACCCACCTGATCTCCTTAGCACGAAGAAAAAGGCTGTTCGGCTATGCTCGTGGCCTTCTCTCCAGAGCGACTCCTCATAGTCAAATCTTCTAATTTTAGCAATTTTTGAAACCTGGGTAGGCTGAGCTTTCTTTACAGCTGGTTCCTTTTGGCTTAATAGGTCTTCCCTCAACTAATCCCTTTCCTGGTATATTGTACTTTGTGCAGTAAGAATACACAAGGCCACACCTGCAATACTTTTCTTAGAAATATTCAAGCCAAATATCCAAGATCATCGCTTACAAATTCTGCTTTCTACACTACTGTAAAACACAATTCAGGTTAGTTTTCTGCCACTAAGTTTTTTTTTTTTAATAATTTTATTGAATCATAATTATGTACATTGGTGCAATCACAGGGCACGATTCATATACATTCAGAAATATTTTGATCATACTGTTACAGATATCCTTCATGGCATTTCCTTGATCACTATA
>CAUYON010050225.1:0-15145 GCA_963573935.1 Arctocebus calabarensis
TGGGACTACAGGCGCTCACCACAATGCCCAGCTGTGAGTGAGTTCTTGTCCTATTTGTTCACTTCCTGGTTGCTTCTAAGAGCATGCCCACCTCCTCTTCTCTCACCATGTGACACGCCTGCTCTGCTTTGCCTCCAACCTTGATTGAAAGTTCCCTGAAGCCCTCATCAGAATGAGAAAAAGCTGATGCTGTGCTTCTTGTACAGTCTTGAGAAGCATGAGCCAAATAAACCTTTTACTTTCTAAATTATCCCACCTCAAGTTTTTCCTGTATAGCAACTCGGAACGGGTTAAGACACTAATGCTATCATCCTACGTGACAGTAGCATTTATTGAGCATCTGCATGCTAAGTCCTTAAAATAAGTCATCCTATTTATCAATTTAACATCGATAGCAGATGCTGTTGGTGTCCAGCCCCATTATGTCAGCTTCCCCCAGAGGTCACCTGGCAACAGTCCCCACAGATGCCAAAAAGAGCTGTATCTGTCCCCCACAGAGCATCCTCTGGCTACAGGAGAACTTTGGCCCACTACCCTGGATAGACAGAAAACTGAAGGAGTGAACACTACCAAAAGTAACCCCCTGACAATCAGGGATAAGAGCTGGGGAATCAATATACCAACTTGCCCAGCAGTTGGCCAGTCCTGAGTCCCCAGTGGGATCCAGCCCATGTCCCCACGGCATACCTTGAAAATTCATTGCCTTTCTGACATTCCCTGTCTCACATCCCTACACCCTCACTGTGGGGTCACCTCCAAGATAAACTACTTGCACCAAAATCCTTGTCTCAGAGTCTGCTTTGGGGGAATATTCAACTCCCATCACTGTTTTACAGTAGAAGAAAGTGAACCTGGGGGAGGCTAAATAGCATACTGTCAGAATACTCAGCTCTCCAGTGAAAAACCAGCCATGAGACCTTCTGCAGAGAGAGGCTCAGAAGGACTTGACTCATCCCGGCCTGGGAACAGCCCAAACTAGAGATTCAGAGAGCAAAAAGCATTCACCATTCTGTTGATTATCCACATGGGTCTGTGTGCCATAAAGACATTGTGGAGGATAGCCTTGGGGCCTTTCCAATTGCCTTACTAGCTTTGGAGTTTAGCAAATGTCACATTCAGGAACTCAGCTTATGTTTCTACAAACAGGAAAAAAAAAGAAACTATTGTTGTTGTTTTTAAAATATCATTTTTTTATAATTATAAAATAAAATATGTGTAGCTTGAGAAGTATGAAGTGTATCAAATGTATACCCATAATTTTTCTACCCAAAGAGGAGCACTGGCAGCTCATGTCTCTTCAATGGGTTTCCTCATCCATAAAATGGAGATAATGAAAGAACATCCTTCATTGACTCGTTATGAGAAATAAATGACCTGATGCTCATATTTTCTTTAGAATAGTGCCTGACACAGAGTAAGGTTTCAATAAAGATTAGCCATTGTTACGATTTTCAAAATATTCCAAACATCATCCTGTGTACTTAACACTGCTTCATATTTTATCTTTACACACACACACACACGCACACACACACAACTAATCTGTGAGAGGTTTACCAGTTTACCTATGTTTCAGCTACACCCAATGAATAATCTCAGAATTACTTGTGTCTTTCATATTTTACAACTAGCATATAGCAAAGCAAGGATTTGAGCTCCTGTCTGTCTTCCTACAATTTTTTTTCATGTAACACACCATGTGTATAATAACATCGAAAGATTCTCAAATGTATGTTATGTCTACATATTTGTCAGCCTTGTTCTTTTATCATCATTTCTCACAAATTAATAATTAGTAATAAAACCACTAAAATAAAAATGAACACTATTCTTCCCTTTCTTGACAACAAAGCACAGGAGAACAGAAGATCCTGTTCTGGGTCACTTCCTTCCATGCCATGGGGAACTTGCTCTAATGATTATTCACTGTCTCATTGGCCTTTTCAATTTATCTTCCATGGTACTATCCCCTCAGTATCTAAATACAGTCAAGTCTTTCCCAGGCTAAGAGAAAAATCTTCCCTTAAATTTTACACTGCATATATTAGTTAGAGTGAGCTGCCTGATTTACCAAACAACTCCAAAATCTTGGCTTTATACAATAACTTGCTTAGTTCTGAGTGCAGTGCAGGTCTCTGTGGAGGGTCTCTGCTCCATGCAGTCATTCAGGGATCCTGGCTCATTCCCTCTTGTGGTTCTGCTATTCTGTGGGCCCTTATATTCCTCTCTATTCTGCTGCAGGAGGGAGAAGATAAAATGGAGACTCTAGTGGGCACTTTTATGGCCCAGAATAGTAAATCATGTACATTACTTCTGCTCACGTCCAAATGATACAGAAATAATCACTTTTTCCATGTAGATGTAAGAAGGCTAGGATACTTAGTCAGGTGGAATGCCAAGGGGAAGAAAATATCCCATATATTATGAGTGCTATTCGTCTCATCGATGCTGTTATGAGCAATCCCTCATCTTTATCTAGTCTTGCCCTTCTGAAATTCTCAAATGAAAAATAAAAGCCACTAACCTCAGTATAGTCCATTACATTTAACACAGCATTGACTCACCTCAACTCCCATTCTCCTTAACATTCTATAATCCTGTATTAGTTCCCCTCCCCTGACTGACTGCTCTCAAAGATACCAAAGACCAAACATGCAAAGTAGATGCTTAAGTTTTATAGCATGGATGAATAAATCATATAACTTTGATGACATTCAACTTGCTTTTCTATACAAAAAGGCATTGATCTCCCTTTATGTGCTAGGCATTGTTCTAAACACTGAACCATCTGGGTCCCTCACCAGCAGATGCTGAGACAGTTTGACATGCGGTGTCTTGTTATGGCTGAACGCTTTTTGGAGGGAGAGGAAAGAAACAAGATTAGGCAGATGGAAAAGTCAACTTGTAGTAGAGGTCTGACTTGTCAGACACCCTGTGAAAAGCTCTGGAGTGGCACGTGGGATTCTCTGGAGTACAGAGATCAGTATTCCCATTAGAGTTCCTTCACACTGGAATGAAACATCCAGGCCTTTCAACCCTATCTTCATCAATCACTGGTCATGGGATACCATGAGAAGAGTCGACCCTTGGGTGAAGTACATCCCCGCAGTTGAGGCAAACCTCCAAGGAGCTCAGGAGCAAATACTTTCATGAATGAGAATCTGAGCAGAGCAGATCTACAACTACCAAATGGGATTTACAAGAATAAAGGTGATACGGTCTTTGCTTCAAGGTCTAGTAAGAGACACAATACACCTGGCAATTTCAAAATAAGATCAAGAATGTGACAATACAGATATGCTGTGGTAGTCTCAGGTGTTCTGAAGGGGCAATTTGATGTGCTTAGATGATAAAGGTGTGGCAGTTATGCAATGCTTCCTGGAGCACAAGTTCTCTGCCCTCTCACTTGAGTCAACGGGATGGGACAAGAAGTAGAGAAAGGATCTTCCAGGAGGTGGGTACGGTGTGAACACCTGGGGTAGGGCATTTTCTCTTTCTATTTGGCCACTCCTTTCCTTACTGTTGTACAAATTCCTTTATTTTTTTTTTGTTTCCTATATATTAGAATTAACTCATCATTTTTAGCTAATACTCTTTTTACCTAAAGACTTCAATAATCCCTAGATTTAACAACTACTACCTGGAAATCACCTTTTCTCAAACAGAATCATGTGAGGGAATTAAGCCCAAGAAAGTTATTTGAGTGACTTTTTTCTCAGTTTTCCCACTGATGGTAAATAGCAAATACCCTCTTCTCGGCACAGGAAGCACGTCAATTCGTTACATACCATGGGTGCCTTCAGATATTAAGGTTTAAGATTTTGGGGATTATGACAGACTAAAGACTCCAGATTGGTATTTCCATCCTCCTGTCTAGTTTCAATGCTATACAGCCAATTTCCAGCTGCCTCTGATAACCCCATAGCATCCCAGACTCTAAGTGTCTTACCTTCTTTCTCCCTTGCCTTTTCTTACACTTGTTCCTAATGTTAGTCTTTATTTGGTTCAGTGACACAACCATCCACCCAGACATGAGTGTACTCAATCTCCCTTAATTGTCAACACTTTTAGGAGATTGTCCTCTGAAAATGCCCTTGATGTTCTCCTGACATTTCTAAATCCATACTTTACATCTATCAAATTGTTATCTCTTCCTACCCAAACTCCTGTAACGATCCTCACACACTGTTCTTTCTGTTTCTAGAGTGCCCAGATTCCAAACTCTGCTTGCTATAGCCACCAGTATCAAGTTACTAAAGAAAACATCAGTTAAATTATTCTCCTGTTCAAAACACTACTGAACCTTCTTGATTCTCTCACACAGTCAAAGCTAGAGGCCAGTAAGGGGCCTTCACCTTGTTAGCATGACAATATTCTATCAAACTCCCAAATAAGAAGATAACTATTTAACACCATCATGGCAACAAAAGATGCTCTCCGTTACTCATAGTTCCCATTCATGTGACCAATAGCTCCAATCTGGGAGCTGTTCACTATCATGATTATCTTTGACCCAGAGACTTAATAGGCCTCCAATAAATATGTATTGATGAATCAATGAAAGTGTGAACGAAGAAGTAAATAACATTGAATATTTACAACTCCTTGTTCATATTTTCAAAGCCCTCTATTGTGTTATTTTCACTTTCTTTATTTTTCCTAATCTCCCATGGCATGGTTATCTATAATCAACAATGCAGCTAAACACAATAGCTGGTAATTCACTGATTGTGTTCTGAAATCTTGTTCTGGTATTTGTCACTGCTTTCTCCTCCTTCTCAAAGTTTTGGCTTTGCACTTCCATGCGTCAAACTCCATGTATCCTATCATATCATATTTTTATGACATTTTTCATGATTCATCATCAGATGTTAATTCATCATTCCTAGAAATGCTGCAACACATAAATGCATGCCCTCATCATATTCTTTTCTTTAATACAGTTTGCTGCACACAGGCTGTGAGGCCCCCTCTGTGTACCTCCCCACCATGAGAATTCCAGTGTGAGTTCTCACATGAGGTTGTCTCAGATTCTATTCAAGCAGAAACCCCATTACCTTGGTGGAAAAAATGATGGTGATGGTAAGATGATGATGATACAGACAGGGGGGAAAAACAAAGAAAGTGAAAGGAAGAGAGGAAGAGAGAGTCCAAAAAGTAGAAGGGAAGAGGAGAAAAAGGGAAGGGAAGGGGAGAGGCGGGAGGACGGAGGGCATCTAGGGGGACCTCACCTAATTTGCATGATGCGATGGCACATTTCAAAAGCATTAAGAAAATAATATAATTGTGATGGTTATGTTAATCAGTTTAATGTAAACTTTTCACATTGTGTATCAAATCAGTACACTGAACCCCATAAATACATCAATGTACAGAGTTACGATTTAATAAAAATAATAAAATGATAAAAAGAGACAGAGTGGAGAAGGTGGGCAGAGGATAAGAAGGAGGGTGGAGAGAGATATATACTTAATTCCTTATTTTAAATTATTCTTAAAGACAGCTATATTTGTGCCTTACCTGTAGTTTGCTTTGTAATTGCATCCCACCTTTTCCCTGAGGCAGTGACAGTTAGGTATATGTCATGCAAAAACCATCTGATACACACAGAGATAATATGAGGGGAGATCCCTTACGTGTCTCCTTACATCAGATTCTAAACTAGCCTTTCCCTGCATACATGCTTCTCTTTCTCTCTTTTTTCTCTCCCTCCCTTTCTTTCTTTCATTCTTTTCTTTCTTCCTGTCTCTCTCTCTCTCTCTCTCTCTCTCTTTCTCTCTCTCTCCCTCCCTTTCTTTGGCCAGGGCCAGGTTTGAACCCACCACCTCCAGAACATAGGGCTGGTGCCCTATTCCTTGAGGCATACGCACCACCCTCTCTCTTTTTTTCTTCCCTCTGTCTTTCACTCTCTCCTCCTCTCCCTTCCTTCTTTCCTCTCTTCCTCTTTATATCTTTCTTTTCTTCCTCCTTCTCTCCCTTCTTTTAATATTTTCTTGAGACGCTGTTCTATGTAAGATTGAGATTCTGAGAAAACACTCCAGTGAAAGGACCATCCTGGGACTTATTCTATGGCCAAGTTCTTGTAAGGTGGTGATGGGAAGCTAAAGAATGCTCAGTTTAGTGTAAAGAGATTGAGTTTTGGCTGAGACAGGCTTGGATTAAAATTCTAATTCTGTCACTTACTGTCTGTGTGATCCAAAAAAATGTACCAATACTCTTTAAGTTCCATTTTACTTGTTTGTAAAGATTTCATATGATTGTGAATATTTCACAATCCTTAGGTCAGGGCCAGGATTAGGGTGAGAGACAAGGAACACTGAGGGTGCAGCTTTGAGGAGGTGCTCACTCTTCACAGCCCTGGCAGTGGTCACCTTCTTGAGTGCTACCCCCAAGGGCTCACTTACCTCACTTTAGCCCAGACCTTCAGAACCATGGTGAGGGTTGAATGGCTTGTTACTTATAAAGATTTTTATAGGAAACAGTACACATTAAATGTTCAATAAATATTAAGTATCATTGTTTTATTATAATGACTATAACTCTTATCTTTTTTAACTACCCATCACTGCCATAATTATTACTACTGCAATTACCACCAATAACATCAATAATACATTGATTGTCACTTGGGGTTATAATACAGCTATTTTAACTTTTTTTTGCAGGGAGTCTTTCCCATGTCTCATACCTTTTGAGCAAAATGTCAGCCAAACACACAGCCTGGAACTATGCCACTCTACTGGGAAAAACATTGCTACAGCCAAACTGAGAAGGGTTTCATAAATACAACAGCAGCCTGGAGCAGACCCTGAACCCAGATGGTCTTGGGAAAGATGTGCTCCAGAAATGGAGGACCTGGGGGACTTGAATCCCAGAGGGCATTGGAAACATGACAGCCAGGAGCTCAGCCTTTGGAACTCTTGGGATAATCACCGGCTTCACCACTTCCTGATGGGGTGGCCTTGTGCAAGTCACCACCTCTCTGTGAGCACCCAGTCTCTCAGTCCTGCAACGACCTCAGCTCAGTGGAATGTGTAATGGTGCCTACGAAGAGCTCAGCACAGGGCATGATGTATATTTGGTGTCCCACAAAAAGGAGCCACTTCGCTCCCCCCATGCTCTCTGCTATCATCACTGCTGCTGTGTTACTCTTACACCAGCCACTGTCCCTCATCCGCCCCTTTATTCTTATGCCCAGTCTGAAACCCCTTTCTCCAGGCTAGTGTGACCTGGGAAACCAGGACACCCTGATCTCCCAGAAAGACCACCTGGAAGCATAGCCGGGGAACCTGTCCTCACCAGCATCTTCTGCCGTGTATGACACTTTGTCACCACCCATAAATATGAGTTGGATTTAGCACAAGAATGTTTATTGCAGCTCAAATCACAATTTCCGAGACATGAAAACAACTCGAGTGCCCGTCAACCCATGAGTGGATTAATAAACTGTGGTACATGTCTATCGGAATACTGTTCAGCCATAGAAAGATGGAGACTTTACGTCTTTTGTGTCTATTGGGATGGAATTAAATCATGTTCATCTTAGTAAAGTCACAAGAATAGAAAAGCAAGTGTCCAATGTACTCAGTACTAATATGAAACCAGTAGAAAAACAACTACACACCCACATGAGAGAAAAATTCAAGTATAGGTAAGAGGGGGAAGGGAATAGAAAGGGGGGGAAAGAAAGGAAAGAGGGGGATGGGTTAGCTCTCACCTAAGATGCACTATGTGAAGGTGTGCGGCACACCCCTGGGTAAAGGACTCAACTACAACTTGGCCTTTACCTTAGAAGTGCAAACAATCTGTCCTAATCATTTGCATCTTCACATGAATCTGGAATATTTTTTTAAGAGACAGAAAAGGAATAAAAAGAAAAAAGAATAAGTCCAGTTTCTGCCATTAAGAGAGAGAAGCACTTTCACAATAATACTTTGTTGCCTAAGTCTGGCCAGGAATGCTTCCCTTCATTTTTTCCTGGTTCTCCACTGGCCCAGGTTGCTTTAGTGGCTGACACCCTGGTAACTGCTTTCTATCACTGTCCCTCAGCTCCTGATTTGGGGATGAAAGTCCCTTCCATAGGTCTCTGTGAATACCAAGGCATCTCCACTCAACTCCTGGAAGAGAAGCCTTGACTCTGAGCTGTAATTAAGATGCTCACACACTTCTGGATTCAAACCAAGTGGAAGACAGAAATGCAAGGCCAGATGCTGCATAGAATTGGGTGGTATTAGATGAGCCTGTCCCTGCGAACAAGATATATGATGCCCCTGGCCATAGACCATTGCCCTCTCTGTGGCCACTTCGGGAAATGCCTATCACAGTGTTTTGTAATAGCCTGTAACTGGGTTTCTTTCTTGAAAGATGTCTCGGACACTGCATCAGTAGAAGGAGTCTTGGACATGTGTGTGGTAGAAAGGGGAGAAATGCCAAAAATGGCCTTGGGCCCACTGTACTTCTGAGCTTTCAGTCTGAAATGCAATCTTGCTCCCTGAGAGCAGCAAAGAAGGAGGTTAGTCTAGACCCAGGCAGTGCAACACCAGGCCTCTTGGCTGAAATTCCATGTACACCAGGGTGTTCCTTCCCTCCCACATTGCTTAGAGAACCCACACAGAGGAACATCTGGCCAGATGCAATCTGCAAAACACGCTGTGAAACATATTAGTTCCCCCAGGCCAATGGAGGCCCACCTAGTAAATGAGCAAGAAAAGGGCCCAAAGTGAATTCTGGAAGCTGAGATCCTTCCCACATGGGACCCATCTTTCTGTACAGAGTGAAGTCCACGCCAACAATTCATGCTGACGTCTGACAGCATCTGGGTAG
This sequence comes from Arctocebus calabarensis, assembly GCA_963573935.1. NCBI lineage: Eukaryota > Metazoa > Chordata > Mammalia > Primates > Lorisidae > Arctocebus > Arctocebus calabarensis. Next base: position 8,824 of record CAUYON010050225.1, read on the forward strand.
CTGTCTTAGGAGTCAAGGGCCTTAACACAAGGGATCAGTCAGGACCCAGACCATCGTCTTCCAGTTTTATCACACCAGAGAGGAACAAGGGGAAGGGGAAAGCAGCCCTGGGCTGTCAACAGGAGAGTATTCACAAAGAACTAGGCTTTACCCCATGACTGCTATGTCCTCTAATGCTGTGCTAAGTGTTTACAGGCAACGTTTCATTTACTTTTTACATCAACCATTCAGTGTATCTTTCTCAATGTGTGGATCAGGCTTCTGAGGCAAGAGAAGACAGAAAATTCATTCACAGGCACATGGCTGATAAATGTGGAGCCAGGAGGAACACTCAAGTCTGATGTCCTTCAAGCTTTTCCTTGTAGCTACACTGCGAATAAAGCATCTATTTTTTGCCTCTAGACACCTTCTCTGACTCCTACTCTAGCTTGGAATCCTATAGAATTAGAGGAAGACCCAGAGTTTATGCCATAAACTTACTCTGCTCCAAAGCACCATGTCCCAGCACAGGAGAATGTGCATTTCTATTTTGTCAGGTGCCCGCAGTGCTGGCTGGATGCTGCTGATTTCTCGGGTTAAATGTGGACAGCTGTCTACAGCGAGGGCCCTTTCCTCACTGGCCATTGCCCAAGTGTGAAGACAAAAAGGGGTAGGAAAAAGGAGTCATGGCTCATAATTAATTGAACAATTTAAAATGTTGCAAATTTCTGATTCCTATTAACCTCTGAACTTGGTTCTGCCCTGATATGCTGGCTCTCGGCAGACAGATCCAAGTCATAAAACTGGTTTGGGGTGTGTTTCTCAGTTGCTTCCACGGGATCCTGATGAAGAAAGGAGCAACTGAATTCATGACCAGGACTGCTGTGCAGGAAAACAGGCCAGTGAGGACAGGGAAAGGCTTCAGACTTGGGGAAGCTGATACAGGACCAGCACCTCGGTTGCTCTCAAGCACGGAACATTGGAGGACAAACAAATGACTCGCACCCATGAGCCTGAAATCTGAATCAGCAATACCACAAATAACCACCTGTCCATGTGGACTGCTCTCTCACACTTAATTGCTGCATTGTCAACATCACACTTTCCATATCTCTTGTTACTTCTCATTTACCGAGATCGATGGGATGTGGACGCTCCTTGGAATGATGCCAGTGGACTTTCTCTCCACTAAGTGAACCAGGACACAGGATTTGACATTAATATGGTCTGATTCAAAGAGCTGCTGCATCTCTTCCCACCTGTGTGACCTTGAGAATAACACATAGACTGTTTAAGCTTTACCTTTGCGTTTCCTTATCTCTGAAAGGGGGGTAATAATTATACCTATCGCAGAAGTATTTGGGAGGACAAAACTAAATAATGCACATAAAAAGACCTAACGTGTGACTGGTGCATAATAATTTCTCAATTCAGAGTCTTTGGTATTATCATGATCACTATTGTTATTAAGAGTATATTTAAAAGTTTATGAGTTTGCTAAGACTACCATTAAAAAACTACCAAAAGATGGATGGCTAACAACAGAAATTGATTGTTTCACAGTTCTGGAAGATAAGAGTTAAAGAACAAGGTGTCAACCAGGTTGGTTACTTCCAAGAGCTGTGAGGAAGACTATTTTTCACCCTTTCTCCCAGCGCCTGGTGGTTTGCTGGTAATCTTTGGTGTTTTGTGACTTGTAGCTGAATCTCCCTGATTTCTGCCTTTGCGTTCAAATGGCAGTTTCCCTGTGTATGTCTGTCTCCGAATTTTCCCATTTTATAAGGACATTAATCATATGGCATTGGGGCCCCTTCATCTGTATGACCACACTTGAATTATATCTATGACTCTACTTCCAAGTAAGGTCACATTCCAAGGCATAGGGGGTCAGGACTTTAACCTATAAATTTGGAGGGGACACAAGTCAACTCATAACAAAAGTATAATATTTACTTAAAATGATATGTATGTCTCAAAACAAAAGTTCTGAAATCAAATTGTCATGATCCCATCCTTTCACTTTCAAGAAACACAGTCAACAACATCTTTTCTGATTCACTGGTGCAAGTCCCAACTTGCTGGGCTTGTCGATGTTGCTGGGAGGGCTTCATTTGTTTCTGTCCCTACAGATTTTACATTTCTCAATTTTGCGTATCTCAAAACTTTCATCATGACCCATGTTAGGCCTATGCAACGATAACCACGGATTTTGTTAAGGAGTCTCCCGTTTGAGGTCCTTTTGACAGCATGTTCCTCTTTTAGGATGGCCATGCTATCATGTTGGGACCTCAGCAGCAAGAACAGGAGAAGATGGTAAAGAAGCCAGAATCTGCAGGTGGGATCATACACACAGCTGGGGCTGACAAGTGAGTGGAGAGCGCTCAAAGCAATCTTGCAAACTCAAGTTTGATTCAGATTATTACAGCTATCCAAGACATTCTAATCTAGTGGGCTGCTTGGGAAAATTGAGACTGGTAAGGATTGCTGGCATTTTAGGTAGGCAGATTAGACAGACTTTAGTCCCAGCTGGTGAATAGCAATGGAGCTATAGAAGCTATTCTTTCTCCAGGTGAAAAGAACAGAGTGAGGGAGGCTTCTCCACCTACCAGGCAGAACCAGGATCCCAGGAGTGGCAAAGCGTTCACTTCATGGCTTACTCACTGTTTGTATAAGACATCTAACATGTTTTCATTTTACAATGGATGAAAATATGCACAGAAGGGTGCTCCAATGTCTGCAAACTAAACACTTTATCTCAGAAAATTATTTCTTGCTTTTGTTTCTTGTCTATCTTGAGATTTCCCACTCATGCACATGTATATACACCTGCGTGTATCTCTCAAAGCATTTTCTAGAATTTTTTATTTATCCTACCCTTCACAGTAACTCTCTTATATAGTTCTACTATTATTAACCACTTCATAGATTTAGAAACTGAGATCTAGTAAGTAACCATCTTCACATTGCCTGCCTATTAAAAAGAGGAAAAGAGGGAGAAGAAAAAAAGAGGAGGAAAGAAACAAGGAGAAGACGGCAGAGGAGGAGGGGGACTAGGAAGAATCCATTTCTGACCATCGGTGTGATATCCAAACTCGTGGATATTCATTCATTTATTTATTTGAGACAGAGTCTCACTCTTGTCACCCTGGGTAGAGTATTGTTGCACCACAGCTCACAGTAAACTCAGTCTCGGAGGTTCAAGTGATTTTCTTGACTCAGCCTCCTGAGTAGCTGGGACCACAGGTGCCTGAAACTACACCAGGCTCATTTTTCTGTTTTTAGTACTGACAGGGACTTGCTTTTTGCTCAAGCTGGTCTCAAACTCCTGAGCAATCCACTATCTCAGCCTCCCAGAGAGCTAAGATTACAGGTGTGAGCCACTACACTCATCTTAGCCATTTCTTAACCAATACTAAGATTATCAAAATCAAGAGGCTCACAAACCATGGGTCATGGGTCAAACCTGGCCCACCAACTGCTTTTTTGCAAATAAAGTTTTATTGGTACATGGCCATGTACAATTCATTTTTGTGCTACCCATGGCTGCTTTTGAGGTATGATAGCAAAGTTGAGTAGTTGTAATAGATATTGTATGGACCAAAGAGCCAACAAGATTTACTACCTGGCCTTTTACAGAAAATGTTTGCTGACCCAGCCCTGAATCAGCTGGTCATGTTGACCTCTCAGACCCGTTTCATACAGGTGCTCTGTGAGCTCCATTTAAGCAGTGGAGCTGGATTTGTCCTAAACCATTCAGGTATTTCTCACCATTGATCTTGAACTTAAAATACCTTATGATGCCCTAGAGTAAAGTGTGCAGCTAGCCAGGCTACTGGTCCATGGGCATCACTCTCCCAGCCGATCCATTTTATCCAGTGAGCTAATTGTTAAGAACCCAGCCACCCTGCAATCAAAAGCCCATCCCAGTGACTGACATTATGAGCATAAATCCCATAATCAGTAACTTTTTTCTAAATATCCTCCTCTAAAGATTGCATCAATTATTACATAAATGCTCCTATTACTACAGCTTAATTATCAAAGCTGATTGGTGATTAATTTTTTGACTAAGATCAATCACTCCTCACAAATCATAAGTAACACTCAGGGCAATTGGTAGGATACTCATAATGCAAGTTTTCTTCAAACCTTATAACAACCTTCTAACCCCCAAGAATAAGCTGTTTGCTGTAATCTCCATTTTGGAAAAGAATTATCTGAAAAAGGCAGTTCATGGGGGGATAAAAAGTCAATGAAACTATGAAAAATGCTTAATATTACTCATAAAGAAATACAGAATAAAGGGAGTAATGATCTTTACTCATCAAAGAGACATTTAAACACTTATAATGATGTCCCAAAAGAAAGAAGTTTCTACTAATTAGACATACTAATAAACAGTGATATAATATTTTTGAAGAAAATGTATCAAATTTGTATAAATTTAAAATGTGTCTTAGCTCCAACAATATCATTTCTAGGAATTTCTTACAGAGAATTTTTGTAGTTTATAAATATGTATGTATGTGTGTGCATCTCATAATATAAGCTTTTTATTTTAACTTGATGACACTAAAAATCTTAGAAACAGATATCAGTACAATTGTTTAAGGATGAATGGTATGTTCATAAGAAGTACTGGGTGGCAGTTTAAGGAATTTATTAGAGGGTGGGCACAGTGGCTCATGCTTGTAACCCTAGCACTCTGGGAGGCCAAGGTGGGTGGCTTGCCTGAGCTCAAGCGTTCCAGACCAGTCTGAGCAAAAGAGAGGCCCTGTCTCTACTAAAAATAGAAAAAACTAGGCAGGTGTTACGGTGGGAGCCTCTAATCCCAGCTCCTCAGGAGGCAAGGGGATCACCTGAGCCCCACAGTTTGAGGTTGCTGTGAGCTAGGACACCTTGGCACTCTACCTAGGGCACAGAGTGAGACTCTGTCTCAAAAACAGTGAAAAATAAAGACCATATTTGGTATCTATTCAATGTCACAAAAAGTTACTCAAATTCTGCTAAGTGAAAGAAACAGGTTTCAGAATAGTAGGTAGAGTCAAAATTATTAAAAGAAATCACCTGGATGTTTTGTTAAAACACCTATTGCTGGATCCACCTTCAGAAATTTTGATTTCCATATCTAGGGAAAGATCTAAAATTTGCATTTCTTACAAGTTTCCAGGGTATATTGACAGTGCTGATCCTGGTACTACAATTTGATAGCCGTTGGGGCAGGGTAGGAAGCCACCATACGCCTGCACAGGTATTACACATACATACTCGGAGAACAATTGATATTGCTGGTTTCAGAGCCCAGCACTGAGGAATGGAAGGTAGTTTTCAATTTTACTTTATGATATTTCTACCAGTACAATTTTTACTATCAACCATAGTAAACATATGAATAATATATTGTTTTGTTTTGTTTTGTTTTTTTATTGTTGGGGATTCATTGAGGGTACAAGAAACCATGTTACACTGGTTGCATTTGTTAGGAAAAGACCGTCTTACATTCGTGTTTTGCCCCCAAAAGGTGTGGCACACACCAAGATCCCAAGACCCTACCCCCCTTACTCCTTCCCTCTCTCTGCTCTTCCTTTCCCCACCCACCCCTCCCTCATTCTTCCTCTCTCTGCTCTCCCCTTCCTTCACCCCCACCGTGTCATTAATTGTCCTTATATCAAACTTGAGTACATGGGATTCATGCTTCTCCATTCTTGAGATGCTTTACTAAGAATAATGTGTTCCACTTCCATCCAGGTTAGTACAAAGGCTGTAAAGTTTCCATTTTTTTTAATGGCTGAATAATATTCCATAGTGTACATATACCATAGCTTGTTAATTCATTCCTGGATTGGTGGGCATTTAGGTTGTTTCCACATTTTGGCGATCGTAAATTGAGCTTCAATAAACAGCCTAGTGCAAGTGTCCTTATGATACAAGGATTTTTTCCCTTCTGGGTAGATGCCTAGTAATGGGATTGCAGGATCAAATGGGACTTTATAGCCTTTGTATTAACCTGGATGGAAGTGGAACACATTATTCTTAGTAAAGCATCTCAAGAATGGAGAAGCATGAATCCCATGTACTCAAGTTTGATATGAGGACAATTAATGACAATTATTGACACGGTGGGGGTGAGGGAAAGGGAGAACAGAGAGAGGAAGAATGAGGGAGGGGTGGGGAAAGGAAGAGCAGAGAGAAGGAAGGAGCAAGGGGGGTGGGGTCTTGGGGTCTTGGTGTGTGCCACACCTTTTGGGGGCAAAACACGATTGTAAGAGGGACTTTTCCCAACAAATGCAACCAGTGTAACATGGTTTCTTGTACCCTCAATTAATCCCCAACAATAAAAAAA